>PVJD01019831.1:0-10820 GCA_004026545.1 Mormoops blainvillei
TGGAGGCCAGGGCCCTGGGTCCACTGCCCTCCTGGGGCGGCGTCCACTCCTACTCCTGTGGGTTGCACGTCTCCTGGTCAACATCGCAGCCTGCGGGGCAGCTGGGCAAGAGGGGTCAGAGTGTTCCTGGGATTGTTTAGAAAAAAGCCCTCCCTGGGCTGGTCGGTCGAGATCTGCCTTGGAAGCCGGAGAAGCTGTGTTGAGAAACACAAAGAACCAGAGCTCACCCGGCAGGAAGCAGATCACCTGTATCATCCCGAAGAAATTGGATTTGTAGCGAAAAACCTCCCCACAAAGAAAACTCCAGGCCCAAACGAGTTCACCACTGAATTCTAGCACACATTTAAGGAAGAATGAATACCAATTTGACACAAAACTCTTCCAGAAAATTAAAGAGGAAGGAACACTTTCCAACTCGTCGTATGAAGCCACTGTTATTCTGACTCCAAAACCAAACTAAAGACATTACAAGAAAATTACAGACCAATACCCCTGATGAACATGTGCACAAAAGTTACTAGACAAATGTTAGCAAATAAGATGCAATAATGTAAGGATAATATACATATCTTGACCGAGAGGGGCTTAGTCTAGGAATGCAAGATTGGCTTAGTCCTTCCCAAATTTATCTATAGATTCAACACAATTACAATCAAAATTCCAGCACCCTTTTTTTTGGGGGGGGGGGAGGGTAGAAATTGACAAGTCAATTCTACAGTTTACCGTATTTTGCCATGTATAATGCTCTCCTGTGTATGATGTGCACCCACGTTTTTAGCCCGAACTTTCAGGAAAAAATGTCTTTCATTTTAATTTTTTAATTCAATTATTTATTTATTTATATTTAGAAACAAAATCGATTATTGTATTCCAGGGTATTAATTTGCATACGGATATTGTTATTGCTTTTCAGAGTTACACCTTTAACGCATAAACATAAATAAAAGAGTTAAACATTTTACATAGATACGGAATTAGCACCACCCATGTATAATGTACACCCTTATTCTTCCCTCAAAAATTTGGGCAATGAAAAGTGCGCATTCTACATGACAAAATATGATACGTGGAAATGCAGAGAACCTAGAATAATCAAAACAACTTTGAGAAAGATGAACTTCAAGGACTTATTAGCTAATGTCAACACTCATTATAAAGCTACAGTTATCAAAACAGTATGGTATAGCAGCCAGATCAATGGAACACAATAAAGAATCCTGAAGCGAACACACATACAACTGATTTTTCACAAAAGTAATCGAATGGTGACAGGATCACATTCTCAGCAAAGGTACTGGGGTAATTATGTCCCTATGTGGAAAAAAGAACTTTTATCCATAATTCAAAATGTATCGTAGGCCTAAATTAAAACTTTATAAAACGTCTAGACTAGATCATAGGAGACGAATATTGTGAGCAAAGGTTACACAAAAACAACACCAAAGCACAATCCACCAAAGAAAATATATAAATTGAATTTTGATACAATTAAGAACTTCTGCTATTTGTAAGACACTGTTACACAAATGAATAAACAAGCCGCAGGCTGGCACATATGTATTCAAATCATGTATGTAAGAAAGACTTGTATCTGTTTGAATAAATGTGTTATGTATAAGGAACTGTCAGAACTCAATAATAAGAAAACAAACAACTCAAGTTTAAAAATGGGCAAAAGAGTTGAATAGATACGTCACCAAAGAAGACATGATGGTAAATAAGCACATGAAAAGATGCTCAATATTATTAGTACTTAGGGAAATAGAAATTCACACCACAATATGATAACAGTACACACTTGATAGAGCGCCTAAAATTAAAAAGACTGCGCCAAGTGTTGTCAAGGGTGTGGAGGAGCTGGAACTCTTGTATACCGCTGGTAGGGATGCAAAACGGAGCGGTCGTTTTCGAAACCAGTTTTCTAGTCTCTTACGAAGTTAAACATCTACCACATTGCCCAGCATTCCACCCCTCAGGATTTACCCAAAGACATTAAAGCACGCGTCTGTACAAAGGCGTGTGCGCAAGTGTTCGTCGCGGGCTTATTCGTAATGGGCCAAAACTGGACACAGTACAAAAGTGGATCCCTAGACCAGCCCATGACACACCCGTTCTTGCAGGTAACCCATCTGCGTGTGTCGAATGGGTCAATATCTTGGTTTATGAACAGCATTCAAAACCAAGGACCCACAGGGAATATTCTAGTGTTAGGAATTTCCCACGTGGCCCTAGGTGAATGAATAAATGAACTGTGGTTGGTCCATACGACAGCACGGTACTCAGCAAAACAAAGGTACGAGCTGCTGACACGTGCCGCGTTGTACGTGAATGTCCAAGCAGTTCTGCTCAATGAAACAGGTCAGACCAAAAAATACATACTGTATTGTTTTAATTACATAAAATTGTAAAAAAATGCCAACTAATCTATGGTGGCAGAAATTGGATCAGCAGTTACTGGGGGAAATTTTGGCACGATGGAAGTGCTGACTATCTTCATCGTAGTGCAAAATGGAAGCATGCGTATGTCAAACCATCAAACTGTGCCTTTTAAATAAGAAGAGAAATGATTACTAAAAAGTATTTAAAATTTCATGTTAGCAAACCGCACCGTCTTTCAGTGGTTACGTACACGGTGGGAGTGGTGTGACCTGGAAAATCATGACCTTGAAAAGTCTAGTCCCCTCTTGGCCATAGACACCATGCCCTTAAAGCAAGTCCCTGAGTGTCCTGGGATTGCTTCCCTCGTCGGCTGCACAGGAACAGCAGTCGCTCCACCCTCCACCCTGTGGACCTGGTGCCGCCTTTGGGAGCAGAGTTCCTGATGCACCTTCACTTGGTGCCTCGTCGGCGTGGAGCAGGTGCTCAGCAAAGGCCCACTGACGGGCTGCAATTCCTGGCCGGGTGGCCCGTGGCTCCGCCTTGGAACAGCTACAGCCTTGCCCTGCGTGGCCTCGTCGGTGTCATCGTCCAGGCTGAGTCACTCCACACGTGCCTGTCTCAGGCCTTCTTTGAGAATGAACAGCAGCTCTTTGAACTTTACTCGACTTGCACGGGATCCCTGATCTTTGTGCCTAAGCCTGGGTGCTGCAAAGAGATGACTGCGCAGACAAGGAGGGACGCCCAGGTCAAGGTCCCCAGGAAGGGGGGGTGTGAGCCAAGGCCTCGGGGTGCCTGAGGGATGCCACTCTTTGGAATTCACGGTTACACTCGGACTTGCTGTGCCGAGGCTGGCAGTTTGTGGGCGTGGGTGGAAAGCCCTCTAAAGCAGACTAACTTAAAGAACTGTAGCAATTCAGTGTTCACGCATGGAAGACAATATCGGCAGTTGGAAATCAGTTACTTGTTAAAGGGGGACCGGTAGGACCTCTTCTTCCAGAGACCCAGCAAACTGGGAATTTACCTTAGGTTGTGCCCTGGAAAGAAGAAAACATTCAGTATATTATAATTATTCCAAAATCCAGGCTTTTTTGTAAGCCAGACTGTGCTCTTCTCAGCTATACCAACAGTGGCTGGACTGTTCTAGAAGCCGGGCCCAGCCTCCTCGCCTGGACCCACAGTCACAGAACTTGGGACCTCAGAGACGGTCTCATTGCCACCCTCACAGGGCAGATGACGACCCTGGGCCAGGGTGTGCGGTGGAGCCGGCCTTGGCCCCTGGGGTCCGGACATCCTGGAGCTCCCCTGCGGTTCATTCAGCCCCTGGTGTCCAGGACGGGCTGGGGGAGGGGCCTCAGGGGAGGCCGACTCCACAGGCCTGAGTTCTGATGAGCAGCCCCTCCGGGGGAGAAAAGTGGCTCAAGGTGTGGGGTCAGGTGTCCTCTATGAAGCCCACTCAGCAGTGATCGCCTTAAGCCCCTCCCCCGCCTCCTGGCCCCAGAGCTACGTCCTCATAAGATCCTGAATTTTGGTGGAAAACGACCTTAGGTAGCTGTTTCTCAATCCCAGTCCCCAGTAGGAATCCCTTGTTCAACAGTCCTACAGTTATCAGGCCTCTGCTTGAACGCTTCCGTTGACGGGCAGCTCATCACCCACCAAGCCAGCCCACTGCTGTACAGACTCTGGACCACACTGCCTGGCTTAGAACCCTGGCCCTGCACTCTGGTAAGTTACTTCCCTGTCTCACTGTCCCGTCTGAGAATGGGAATAACGATCGTATTCGTGTATACCTCATAGGCTTGTTGAAGGGGTTAAATGTCTCACTGTGGGGGGGGCGGACACCCTTCCGCGCACTCTGGCTGACTCAGTGTCCCTGCCTGCCCTCCTTCCCTTTCCCCGAAGGCATCTCTGAGCGCAGGCCGAGCCGGAGGAGCTGGGGAGTGGCTGCCCCTCAGCCGCCCGCTCCTCTGGCCGGTGGAGCTGGTGTGCAGGCGCCCTGGCCCCTCGGTCCTCACGTGGGCTCGGTCTGAGTGTGTTCACTCGTTTCCTCGCCGCTTCGGGGGATAAAGCCAGAGGTGCCTGTCGGTAGCTCGCTCCATAAAAGCCCCTGGGTCGGCTGCTCTCTCTTTCCGGTCCCATTTCTCCACCGCTGGGCCAGTGTTTTCTTCCACTTTCCAAGTCATCTGCTGGCCCTGGAGCCCTCGCCTCAGTCTCTCCCCCCGGGAGCCCACATGGGGACCGCTCGCGAGGTGCTTCCCGCACTGGTCAGCTGGGTGTGCTGGGCGTGCTGTGTGCGTGGGGCTCGCCATGGCCATCGTGGGCAGCTGGTCTGGTAAAACGTTCTTCTCCCGGCTTGGGTCCCAAGCCTTCCTCCCCTGGTCCCCCTCTCTGCCTTTGCACCACCCCAGCGTCCTGCCCTAGACACCTTGTCACACCTCCATCAGGGTGGGCTCAGACGTCACACTCGCCTTGTCATTCGGCCTGCTGTATTTTCTCTGTCCAAAGAGACCATCTCAGCCACCTTCCGTCCCCAGAGACTGTCCCTAGGGCGTGCCCTTGTTGCAGGAGCGGAGCCCCACTGATCAGAAATGTGTTTGACCTCGTTTCTATCATCCTGGTGGGAGCTCAGTGAGGAAAAGACATTTGAGCTGAAACCTCCCCCGGGCGCAGCTGCCTGTCTGCAAGCTCCAGCCATGCGTGTGGCGCGCGTGCTCAGGGTCTCTCGCTTCGGTCTCCGAGGGGAGCCGGTTGGGAGCGGCGGTGGATGGGACAGGGCTCCTGTCGGTTTTCCCGGCTTCGCTTCCCTGTGAGGGGACAGAATGTGGCCAATCGGAGGGTCCCCGTTTCCACCTGTGACAGCTCCCACCTCGTTCTCAGGTCTGGAAAGGCCCCGCCTCCTCAGACACTTAGACCTGTCCCCCTCATGATTCTTTAAAACAAACAAACAAACAAAAAAAAAAAACTGGTAAATTTGCCACATTTCTTTCTCCTCCCCGTCTTTGCTAAAAATACAGCCATGTTTTTGTATAATACCTTTATTTCACATACAAAACATTTAAATCACCCCTAAATATCATCTAATGTGCCTGCCATATTCAAATATCTACACGGCCCCCCAAATATTGTCGCGTTTGCTCCTGCCAGGCACCCGGAGGTGCCAGCGAGTTTTCAGTCTAGTTTTTTGTTTCGTTCCCCCAACCCTACCAGTTTTTTAAATGTTCGTGTTTTTCTAACCCGCGGGTGATGTGAACTTGAGCCTTAAGCCCAGGGACAGGCGGCAGGGGCAGCTGTCCCACATCCCCTGGGTCTGAGGCCCGGCTTCCCTTGCTCCCGCCTTTTCCTGGGTGCCTGTCTTCCCTGCTCTCCCTTTGGCCAGAGGTTTTCCCTCCAGGGTCCCACCCTAAGCAGGGGTCTCGACTCTCTGCGGATACTAACGTGCTTGTGCCTTTTAACTCACACCACGATTCAAATGACTGGTAAGGACCTAATCCTCACCTTTCCCTGGAGTGTTAGCATTTTCAAAGAGAAGCTCATGGAGCAGAAAGATGGTAAACCTCTGACGGGAGCCCTGGGGGTCCCCCCCAGTTGGGGAATGGAGTAGGGGTTTCCTGGCCTCCGAGGCAGGAGCCCTGGGCTCTAGGTCTCGCTCTGCTACTTGGTACCTGCTGCACCTGGAGCAACTCGTGTAATTCCCTGCACCCAGTTCCTCGTTCTTGAATGTGCGGCACATGGGGGCCCTGACTGTCTCATGGGTGGGGATTCCCTGTCCCGAAGGATGAAGTAGAGTTCACCAGATGCAGAGTGGTGACAGCAACCAGCCCATGACATGCCCGTTCTTGCACATGGGGAGCAGGACACTGCCTCGGAGCCCACTCTGTGGTCGCCAGGCCCTTTTGTTCCTGACAAGGGCTAGCCGTCCCTTCCGGTATTTTTGATGCGGCGCCTGCAATGGCTGCTCACCCACCTCATCTGCCCCTGAAACAGTCGTGAGTGAGCAGGCTTTCCTCACGACCCCACTGAAAGAGGGTCCCTCTCTTGTGCAGCCCACGGCAGCGGTCAGCAGCTCCCTCTCTCAGCTTCCACCCGTGGGAGCCCGTTGTGCCATCAGGAGTGGGGGTGGGGGGACTCTTGAGCAGGCCAATGGGGCATTTGGAAGATGCTGGGGTCCAAACACCCTACAACTCAGCCCAAGGGTCTTCCTTGGTGACGGGAGCCCTGGGGGTCCCCCCCAGATTCTGGGCTGCATCCTCGAAAATGCACCTGATAATGCCCCTGCTGGCTTGTCCCCTAGGCCAGAGCCGGGGAACAGGTGGTTGGAGCACAGGAGTTGGAGGTGAGTTCCCACTTCCCCACCAAGACTCCCTGGTCCCAGTGTCCTCAGCTGTAGCAGGGCACTGGTAATCCCGGGCCTTCCAGGCTGTCTGGTTGCCTCTGAAGCTCAGACCATAAAAGGTGTGCTGTGTATTTGGAGATTGTGTTTGTGAAGAGCAGAAACGCAACAAAATCTGCTCAGCTGAGGCCAGTGGGGATTTCTCTGGGAGCCCGGGGCAGTGGTCGCCCCTCTCATCACCCCTCTGCCTCAGCCCCACGGGCCCCTGACCTGAGGCCCGAGTCGTCTCTGCTTCTCTCCAGCACCTGTCTCCTTCTTTATGAACAGGAACCGTCCGCTCCCCACACGTCCACTCTGTGAGGCGCAGGGTTGCCAGGGCCAGTCCTGGTCCCTTCTGCACTCAGGCGTCAGCTGTGCTCGAGAGGGGAGCATGAATGGCCGGCTTGTCCATTCAGCTTGGGGAGTGGGGGACTCAGGCCCCTAGTAACAAGGGGGTGGATAGGAAGGGGTAGGATGTATCATCCAGGTGCGAAGGCACTTTGAATCTCCAAAAGCGGGGTACAGAGGCCAGAGGGACCACAGCCCAGTGCAATCCCGGGTCTCGCTGTGTGAGACAGACCGGTGTGGGAACACACACTGTGCTCTTTGTCCCTGATATGACTGTAACTGATCGTGATACTTTTTAGGTCCTGCTGTGTACCTCAGTTTACCAACAGGAAAAATGGGGGGGGGGGTGCCGGTGGATGGATCTGTCAGGTCCCCTGGGCACAGGCCCCGCCATCCTCACGGTGGCCACCGGAGGGCAGCAGCTTCCCTGCAAACGCGGCAGGCGGCTCAGCCCTCTGACTTGCCTGTCCTCTGGAAACCTCTCTGTTTAGTTAGGTTTTCACAAAAGGGCACCAACGCGGAAGGCCTTGGGGGAAATTTGTGTCGCTGGTGAGACCAAGGCCCACTGAGAGCCCCACGGAACAGCTGAGGGGCATCTCTGAGGAGTATTTTGTTCCTCAAACCTTTTCTCAAGTGTTGGAACATAGAAGTTCGAGGCCCTGTAGGGGTCTTCCCAGCTCTGCTCCGGGGGCAGCCCCCGGGGGCCCGGGCCCGTGGCTTTCCTCCCTCGGACACCAGACATCTGCTCTTCGGCTGTTTAAAGAACAGCTGCGTTCTGTCCTCACCGCGCGTGTGCCCCAGCCCCCTCCACCTCTGCATCTCCTGGGAGGAAGCTTCTGGAAAACAAAACTGACTTCAGCAACTCAGTTAGAAAAGTGTTCACGGTGACAATGTGAGAACAAATTAATATTAGCCCCAGGTTAATATCACCTGATGCCTTCTCATTATTTTTTTGAGTGGTTTTGTTTGTTTTAGTTTTTTAACTAAATTCATCCAAATTCCTACTTTGCTCTGTGTTGTTTGTAATAGAGAAAAGTTGAAATCAGAAATTAACAGTAAATAATAGCACAATTAAATAGAATAGTTACAATTTCCGTAAAAATTATAAAAATATTTATTGATGATCGGAAACTTTCATTTTTCAGGCTTTCAATAAAGTTAAAGCAAATAGAACTAATATAATTGACTACAAAAAAGTTGAAAATTTTTAATGTTAGATTATAGATATTTTTTCTTCCTTTTTTTTTTTTTTTGCTTTATTGTATTTGTTTTATTTTTTCTTTTTTACGAAAGCAATCTTTTTCATCAGAAGAGTCACCTTCCAACCCATTCAGAAAATGATTGTTTAAATCCTTGGTGTGGAACCTTCCAGATCTCTTTGTATGCGCGCACACACACATTCACCTGTGCCAGCCTCCCCTCCACACTAGCTCTCTATGGTTAGACATTCACAAAACCTAACGACTCTTTGTTACTTCAAAGAGTTGTAATGAGCAAGCACAATGGACTAAAAATTTACCAGAAAGTTCTAACATTGTAACGGAACTTTTTTTACCCTCCAGCGTTGCAGACTGGACAGTCATTTTCTTGGACCCCTCCCTGGGTGCCTGTTTTCATCGTCATTCCCCACAGGGGACTTGCTTCCTTTCACATCCTCTGTCTCCAAGGGGTCTCCAGCAGCAGCACAGGAGCAGGCCCAAGGCCTCTGCTCCCCCAGGGGTCCCTGGATAGTGACAGACTAGTAAGTGGTAGAACCAGTGCCTGAAACTGGGTCTAGTGACGGCAAGGCCAGACACCAATCCGCTGAGGAGGACAAACCCGCTCTGTGCCGCTTCCCCCAGGAACCGCTCCTGGCTTTCCTCTCGGACTCCCCGGGGCACGATCCCTGCTCCGACCTCCCCCCTGACAAGTTCCCAAGTACGAATCTCTTTCCTTTTTACTATGTAATCCTCACCCAAGGACATATTTATTGATTTTAGAGTGAGGGGAAGGAAGAGAGAGAGAGAAACATCCATCAGTTGCCTCCCGTAGGTGCCCCGGCTGGGGATTGAACTCTCGACCTAGGCACGCGCCCTGAGCGGGGATGTTGTGGTGTACAGGATGAGGCTCCAACCAGCCGAGCCAGCTGGCCAAGGCTCCTTCCTTTTTCTTATTCTTGGTCCTAGCAACCCCTCCCGGCTTGATCTGTTCCATCACCTGGGGCCCTTGGGGTAGGACCAGGAAGGGATATTGGAAATGTTACAAAGGAAGAGAAAAGAGAAGTTTTCAAATGACTAATTTCCAAAGTTATTTATTTACCTCTAAATGCTACAGGGAAGTTTGGGCTGGCTGATAATTTAGAAAGATCAACGGGCATGATTTCGCAGGAGGGTAGTTAGCCCTTTAAATGTCTATCCAGTCACTTTCCTTCGGTGGTGTCTAACTCAAACCCCTTCTCTTACATTTTAACCATCTCCCTTCCTTTCGTGGATGATTGTGTTCGCTGTTTTAATCAGAAGTTCAGCAGGTCCCTGGTGGGAGGGGGCGGGGGGGCAGGGTACGAAGCAAACAAAGGTTCCTTGGAGCCCGGGCAGGGCGTGGGCTCAGAGGAGGCCCCCTCTTCCTGCCCAGCTCACGCCGTCCCCTCAGTAACATTTGCTTTTTCTCTTCCCTTTCTTCTGTTCAACGTTTCTCCTCAAGTAGTCAAGGTTACTGTTGATCTTGCGTAGGTACAACTGGAGCTCAGAGCCTGAAAAATGTTGTATAAAAAGAAGAGTTCATAGAAGGAGGTCACAACCTTGGAGGTCCCCATGCCGACAGAATGTGGGACTGCCAGCTCCCACCCCCACACGTGAGTTCAAGGGAAGTGTGTTCGACTCCTCGGCGATGCCCATGTTTCCATTTGATTGGCTCCCAGGCATCTTCACTGTGAACTGAGGCTCGCAAGCTGCCAAATCCAGGGGTGACATGTGGCAGGGGTTTTACTCTTGCACCTTGGTTTCTCATGTGACGCTCAGTAGCCCTTCCTCACCTTAGAATACGTGGGTGTCTTCTGATAAATACATTGCAGGAGGTCTGTGTTTGACCCTTGTCTTGATTTTGGACCTGACCTTGGTTCCTCAGGCCACTCCTCACTGACAGGGAGGTCGTGCTATAGGACTATGAGCTACGGGTCTGTGAGGTACCATTTGAGTCACCCAACAGGCTCGCCTGGAACCCAGAAGCCTGGGCCGAAGGGCAGGCAGGTGGAGAGGGTGGTGCTAAGTTCTCTCTCCGCTTATCAGCAGAAGGTCATTCTGATCCCTCAGTCTGGGGGTGGGGGGAGGAGCCCTCTTACTGCCTACTGGGGGACACAGTGACAATCCTACACGATGACACTCAGAAGGCCCGCGGCGGACCTTGAGGCCAACAGCAGCACGGACCACTGTGGTCTAAGGGGTACCAGGACCTGGGACATCCGAGCTCCTTCGCGAGGGTGAATCAGAGCGAGGCCCACCCCCGCCATCGCCAAGCAGAAAACGCAAGTGAGATGTGGCATGTGGGAAACCGTGCGATCTGTGTCTGTTGCAAGAACACTGTGCAGTTTTATTTGGGAAGACAGGGAACATGGACAGATGAGAACAAGGAGACAGGCCGAGTCTAAGCTCGCTTTGGCCAGTCTGCTGGCGACTGGGCCTGCTCGGGAAGCGGCCACGCTTTGGAAACAGGAATCGTGGTGGTTAATGTTGTACCTAGTACCATATGGGGA
>PVJD01019832.1:0-10808 GCA_004026545.1 Mormoops blainvillei
AAGGGGGAAATGTGTAGCGATTTAGAAGCATAATTGGATAGGTACAGAATAGGCAGGGGGTTGTTAAGAACAGTATAGGCAATGGAGAAGCCAAAGAACTTACATGCACGACCCATGGACGTGAACTAAGGGCGGATATCGCAGGAGGGGAGGGGCAAACCAGGTGGAGGAGGGCAAAGGGGAAAAAACTGGGGCAACTGTAATAGCATAGTCAATGAAATATACTTAAAAAAGAAAATTCAACAAAATTATCATTTTTACACCTGATTTTTGAACTAAGATTCATTCTTTTATGCTGCTTTATCAGGGTGAACTAAAGAACACATAAAGCTTTGAATACTGAATCCATAAGTAAGAAGTGTCCTTTAAACAAACAAAAAGAATACTTTTGGAATTAACTTGTAATATTTTCCCCAACTGCCTTGAGCAGTATTATATACTTTCTTTTATGTTTAAACATTTTTTTTTTTAGTTAGAAAGCACCCAAAAAATAATTAACTTAGTTCTAGAAAAATATTATTAGTAAGGAATTTTAAAAAGTATTCTACATGCATTGCTTTAATTAATCTATTATTATTATTAATCTACTATTATTATTCTCACTTTCTAGATGAGGAAATTGAGATACATTCTTTCAGTCTGCACATCTGCTAGGTGGTAGATTCAGGATTTTTGAAGGCAGCAATGTTCACTACTCTACCACCAGCCCCAACTCCAGGAATGTGAACTTGATCCCTCTGTCTCCAGAGTGTGTGGCCTTTATCATCAACGAGTGCGGATGCCATTGTGCTGTGAGGCTCTTCTCTGCTCATCCAGAGCTGAAACTGTACTTTTCCTTCAGATGCTACTTGGGGCTCTGATTAAAATGAAGCAAACTCCTTTTCATAGTTTAGTTAATCCCAGGATTGTGACGTAGAGCAAACAACCCCCTCTTGCTGCAAATTAACACCTTCACCACAACCTCAGATATTCCGGGGGGCAACTCCTGGAAATGAGCACTACTTTAGAGAGGGGGACACTGAAACTCATTGATAACTTCTTCATTTAGGATTCCAAATGGGTTTTCTTTCTTTCTTAGGTTCCACTGTCCCTCAAAAATACTCCAATTTGGGTCCATTATGGATTAAGTAGGTCATTGTGGTTTAGACTGCAAACACATGAAGCATTTATAATACCGTTTCTGTAGGGAGAGAAGTATATTCCCACTTCTATACAGCTGATTTAAAAACTAAATTCTAGGACACAGCCCACTGGAAACTTGAGAATAGCTTACTTTGCCACTAAAGGGTAAGAAAAGCTTAAATTGTGATAATACTTTTACTTCTAGATTTTTAAGGTTGTGAATATATTCTACACCACATGCAAAATGTTTATTTGTTTAGTCAAGCATAACAGCAGCATCTGCAGGTTCGGCGAAAGCTAAAGTACACGGCGCACATGCGCGCTCGTGATTCGCTTTTTTGTAATACTGTATACCGATGAATTTATTTTTTTAAATGTGTTTCGTTCAAAGAGTGGGAAATAAGAAAAGGTTAAATGGGGAAATAGTAAGGATACTTATTTAGAGAACTTGAAAATTTTAAATATTGAAGCTCTTCACATCTCTTCACTGAAGCAAAAAAAAAAAATTTACTATTAAGTGGAATTGAGGGCAGTTGCCTTGAGAAGTCTGGTTTTCATATTTTTGCTGTAATATCGAAGGCCTGGCTACAAACACCAGAGCTGACATTTCACTGAGAAACACATGATGCCGATATATTTAAGGTGTATCACCAGGACAGCTTCTTCACTCTTTGCCATACATTTTGATCTTTCTAGTCGCTATTTCATGATTTATAAGGGACCTCAATCATCCTGCTGTAGGGACCTTAAGTCACTCTCTAGTCCAGTTCCCAATATATTACCAATAAAGAGAGTGAATTAAAGAAAAGTGACTTGCCCAAATATAAACCATCTAGAATCTTTTGTGCTTTTACACCTGGAGCTGACGGTATATCTGAAATGTCACTTTTTTTTTCATTCTAAAGTCTTTAGCAATAATATCATTTACTAGTTCAAGAATGGGAACTCTATTATGCCTAGCACAAAGTATTTATTTTCAATTTTAAAAGTAAATTTTAATAATAAATTATTATATTCTTACTGTAAATAATTTATACCATTTAGAAGAATATAAAGTAAAAATAAAAGTCCTTTTCTCAGTTAACATTACTATCCATATTTTATATGAATATACAAATATAGATGAATAAATATAGATGTGTATATAGGTACATAGATGTATATATACACACAAATCTATATTTCTTCAAAAATGAAATTCTATTATAATAATATTTAATAACTTGCTGTTTAAACTTTGAAAACTTAGACATCATTCATTACCATTGTTATGAGATATGCTGCATTGCTGTCTATACAATGGTTGCATCACATTGCATTTTGTGATGGCTTTAACAGATTCACAAATTCTTGATACTACTCAGATCATAAGGCGAAATCTCATTCTCCACGACATGAATATAAGTTGGTGTTACTGACTTATTTCTAAGATATAGAATGTGGAAGAAGTTTTAAGATTTTTTTTCCACCTTACAAACATCCTTGGATACAGATAACTGTTCATATTTGTGCATATATTAAGATTAGTTTTTAGAAGTAGAGTGTTGGTCAAAGGATATCCATATTTAAATTTTTGAAAAATATTTCCATAATACCTCCAAGATGGTTCTATAGCAATTTATCCTTCTATTCACAGAATATAAATGTTTTAGTTTTTCTATGCACTTTTTTCTAGGCATCTTTAACTTTTTAATGTGTTAATTAATAAGTAAATCTTACTATGTTTTTTTTTTAATCTGTTTGTCTTTCTCCCTATCTTTGTTGAGGTATAATTAATACATAAAAGTTGCATTTATTTAAAGCATATTACTTGATGTTTTGATATACACACATTATGAAATAACCACCACATGTAAACTAATTAACATATTCATGACCTTATATAGTTACTGTTTTTCTCTTTTTATTTTTTTTGTGGTGAGAATACTTGTGATCTACTGTATTAGAAAATTTTAAGTACACAAAACAGCATTGTTAACTATATTCACATTACTGTTCATTAGATGTTCAGAGCTTATTCATCTTGAAAACTGAAGCTTTGCAACCCTTGACCAACATTTCCCCTTCCCTGTAGCCCCTGGTAACCATCCTGGTGCTCTCTGCTTCTACAAGTTGGACAATTTTAGTTTTTATGTGTAAGGAGGTCATGCAGCATTTGCCTTTCTTTCTGTTTCTGGTTTATTTCACTTAGCAAAATGTCTTTTATGTACATACATGTTGTCACATATGGCAGGATTTCCTTGTTTTTTAAGGCTACATAATACTCCATTATAGAGACACCCCATTTAAATATTTTTAAAAATTATTTTTAAGTTACAGTTGACATACAATATTATTTAGTTTCAGGTGTATACCCTGTGATTAGACATTATATAACTTTCTAAGTGATCATCCTGTTAAATTTTGTACCCATCTGATACCATACATAGTTATTAGAATGTTATTGACTATATTCTTTATGCTGTACTTTATACCCCATGACTATTCTGTAACAACCAATTTGTACTTTATTTATTTACTTTTTACATTGAATTTACTCAGATTACATTGGTTAATGAAATTATGTAGGTTTAAGGGGTACAATTCTAAATACATCACCTGTATATTGTATTTTGTTTTCACCACCCCAAGTCAAGTTTCTTTTCATCACCATTTATACCCCCTTTACCCACCCCTACCTCCCCCACACCCATTTCCTTCCGGTGTTGACCATAGTGTGTAGACACCCCATTTTATTTATCCTTTCATCTGTTGGTGGGCACTGGGGCTGTTTCCATGCCTTCGCTACTGTGAATACTGCTGCAATGAACTTGGTAGTGCAGATCTCTTTTTGGTAGTGCTGATTTCACTTCCTTTGGCTACACACTCAGAACTGGAATTGCTGGATTATAAGGTAGTCTTATTTTTAATTTTTTGAGGAATTGCCATACTGTTTTCCATAAGGGATGTACCAAATTTTACCACATTTTACCACATTATACAAAGAAGCTTTTCCTTTTCTCCCCATCCTTCCCAACACCAGTTTTCTTTTGCCTTTTTTATAATAGCCATTTTTACCTGTGTGAAGTGGTATCTTACCATGGTTTTGATTTGCATATTCCTGATGATCCCTGATGTTGAACATCTTTCCACGTAGCTATAGGCTGGCCATTTGTATTATCTTGTTTTAGAGAAATGTCTCTTCAGGCCCTTTGCCCATTTTTTAATTGGGTTGTTTGTGTTTTCTTTCCTCTTGAATTGTATGAATTCCTTATATATGTTTTAGATATATGGTTTGTGGGTATTTACTGCCATTCCACAGATGGTCGCTTCTCCGTATTGATTGTTTCCTTTGCTGTACAGAAGGCTCTTAGTTTAACACACTCTCCCTCGACCATATTTCCTTTTGTTCATTGTGCTTTTGGCATCATATCCAAGAAGTTATTTTGCAGCCAATGGAAAGAAGGGTTTCCCCTATGTTTTCTCCCAGGAGTTTTATGGTTTTAAGTCTTATGCTTAAGTCTTTAGTCCACTTTGTGGTGCATGGGGTAGAGAAAGGGTCTGACTTCATTCTTCAGCATGTGGATATCTAATCTTCCCTTCCTGTAAAGGACCAGATAGTAACTATTTTAGATTTTGTTGGTCATCCAATATTTGACAGAACTACTCAACTTTACTGTTGGAGCAGAAAAGCAGTCACAGACAATATGTAAGTGAATGAACTTGGTTATTTTACAGTATAACTTATTGACTTTAAGATTTGAATTTTGTACAATTTTCAGCTGTTATAATAGTACTTTTACTTTGCTTATTTTCAACCATGTGAAAATGTAAAAACCATTTTTAACTCTAGGGACATACAAAAATAGTAGGTAGCTGTGCCCTGTACTAGCATACGTCCCTTGCTTCTAAGTGTGACCCTTTTTGGTTCAAAACTAAAAGCCTGGCTTTTCATTAAGGTCCCCCATTTCACAGGCTTTGAACTCCAGTCTCTGTCTCCATGGCTGCAGTAATCTTTGCCAGGTTTTAGAGTCCTACCTACTGTTTTCTGATGAATTTGTTGTGACGTTATCTTGCACATGTGGTATTTAAGAGTCAGCCAATGTTTGGAGGGAAATTTGCAGTCAGGTTTTGGGCTAATTCTTCCGAGATTCCTTCTTCTTTCCAATTTTATTCTTCGGGCCTCAGATGTTTGGGGAGCTCCACACTCTACCGTGTCCCTCCTCAGCCCCAGCTGACTGCTGCTTTCTGCACAGGTGCCCCTGCCCACTCCTCATGCACAGAAAATTAGAAAATGTCAATTTGGATATAAAGTTTATTAAACTAGTTTGAATATGAACATTACTTTGTGTTTTCTTCTTTCAAAGATTGTAATTCCTCAAATACTTCTTTTAATTTTTAAATCTCCATCATCTTCAAACAGTTGCTATATACACATATATTGAGTCAATCTTCTATTCTTATTTTCAACAAGAGAGAATTCATCGACTTACTGAAAGCATAAGGCCTATATAAGTTTGTTAATTTGATATATGGTAAAATTTTCAATATAACTTCTAAGTTTTGTAATATGGTTAGAAAGATCATGTTTATTATATATGTATATATATTCTGTTATACTTTTTAATGAATATTTTGGTTCCAAGTTTTACATGTGAATCAATTTTTGCATTAAATCATTGATTAATCTCAAATTCATTTTGATACAAGATATAGAAGAGGATTTCTGTTTTTTTAATCTCGAATATCCAGCCAGTTTTTAAAAACATTGACTATTGATTTGAAATGCTGTATTTGCAATATATTAAATTCTTAATTGTACAGGGATATATTCTGAGATTCTCTACTATACTTCACTGTCTACCTATCTATGGACTGAGATTATGTTATTTCGGAATACGTTTTATTATCAGGGAAGCCTAGTTCCCTGTTAGTCCACTATTTCAAAATTTCCTGATTAGCTTTTCATGTCTATTTTTTCCAAATAAACTTTAGAATTAGTTGGTGAGTTAGAAAAAGAGCGGAACATGAAAAGCATAGGCAACAGAAGATAAATATAGGTAAGCTGGACTTCATAAAAGTGAAAAACTTTCGTGCATCAAAAGACACTTGTCAACAGAGTGAAATGGTGACCAACAGAGCAGTGAGTTTCAGCCAGTGTGCTGCGGCAGACTGATGTGCTGCAAGAATTTTTAAAACATGTAACACCTAACTGTTTAGTCAGGGGCACTGACCTATTTTCTCTTAGACTGTCGAATAAAAAAAATGACAATAGCCAAGACAATAATAGATGTCTGGTGTGAATAAATCAAATTCATAAATTTTTTCTGGCAGATTGTCAAAAAATATACTTTTGGGTGTATGCAGAATTTTAGTAATTACTTTGCGTATGCCATGAGATAAAAAAGTTTAAAATCATTGCCACAATGTGGGAGAAAATATTTGCAAATCATATTTTATTGACATAGAATCTATAAAGAACTCCTACAACTCAATAAGAACAATAAAAACAAACAGCGCAGTAAATAAATGGGTTAAGGACTTGAACAGGCATTTCTCCAAAGGAAATATACAAATCACCAATAAATACATGAAAAAATGCTCAACATCACCAATCTTTCGGGAAACGCAAATCAAAACCACACTGAGATATCACTTATTCATTAAGATAGCTATTAATAAAAAATAAAAATGAAAAATGCTAGCAAAGACATGGAGAAATCGAAACCTTTGTGTATTGCTCTTGGAAATATAAAATGGTTCAGCTACTGGAAAAGAGTATGATGATTTTTCAAAAACTTAAATGGATTATCTTAAAATTGATTAAATTGATAGAATACCATATAATCAATAGCAATTCTGCTTCTGTATATATACACAAAAGAATTGAAAACAAAGGCACAAACAGATATTTTATACCAATGTTCATAGCAACATTACTCACAATAGCCAAAATGGGGAAGCAAACCACGTGTCCAGCAAGAGTTGAATGGATCAATAAAATGTGGAATGTATACATGCAGTGAAATATTATTCAGCCTTAAAAAGGAAAGAAATTCTGACACAGGCTGCAACATGAATGAACCCTAAAGATGCTATGCGAAGTAAAATAAACCAGTGACAAAAAGATATTGTATGTTTCCACTTAAATGAGGTACCTAAAGTAGTCAAATGCATAAAAAAAGGAAGTAGAGTGGTGACTGCTGGGGACTAGAGAATGAAAGGAATGGATAATTAGTGTTTAATAGGTTTAAGTTTGAGAAAATGAAAAGTTCTGAAGATGAATGGTAGTGATGTCTGCCCAGCAATGTGAATGTACCTAATGTCACTGAACTGTATCTGGAAAAATGGTTAAAATGGTGAATTTCATATTCTATATATTTGACCATGATACAAATATTTTTAGAAAGATAAAAAGGAAGTGAAGACCAATTTGTGATGTTTTTCTGGGATTGATGAAATTGACAATTTAAAAATAGCATGTCTTACTAAGCATAAGAAGTAGCTGTTATTTATTTTTTATGCTTCTCAGTAGAACATTAAATTTTTCTTCACATAGGTTCTGAATATTTCTCACTTTTAGGCTTTTTGTTTTTTTGCATATTTTGTTATACTTTTGTATACCTCCCATTTTTTAGCTGGTTCTTGTTTGAATATAAAACAGTGTTCAATTATTTTATATTATTTTTAACCAGGCATCTTTTTTTCTTACATGATTTTCTCTAGTGCAATGTTAATTTCTTCAAACAAGTATTATTTTTTAGCATAGTTTGAGTGTAAATAAATTTGTGTAAAGAACATACTCGTTTTAAAAAAAAAAATTAAATTCTTGTTTAGTTACAGTTGTCCCCATTTTCCCATGACCTCCCCTGCCCTGCCCAACCCACACCCCCCATAGTCAACCCTCCACCCCCCATTGTCCTTGTCCATAGGTCCTTTATACATGTTCCTTGACTTGACCTTTCCCCTTCTTTCCCCTGTTATCACCCTACAGAATATATTCTGACCCTCAGAATCTTGCAAGCTATCTGGGAAGTTAAAAAAAAAAAAAAGGAACTACTTTTTAAAGTTAGAAGATTGCCTGTATTCCAGACTTTCATTTCCTGAGAAAAAATAAACCTCATAAAACCAAGTCATTTTCCCACCTCACTAAATTAATACAACCTTTAAAATGGTATGCTAACTTTTATGAGATACTTTTTATTTTATACTACGTTTTACTAAAATTGTAGTGGAAAAAAACATAAATGCAAGCAGTCACTTAAGATAGGGTCACACCAGGATCCTGAGGACAGCCCTGATGGTAACAGTCAGTGCTCCCGGCAGCGCCCCACAGACAGAGACCACAGGTCCCATTCCAATGTCCTGTTCTGTTCTGCTCTGTTCTTGATCAGCTCAGGTGTTGGGCAGGGACCGCTGACCCTGGCGTGGTCTTCCCCATTTCCGATGCCGTATATCTCATTCTTGAGTGTGCACCTCAAGCACATTGGAAACTAGTAAAATCTCTTCCTTGTGCCTGGCAAAGAGTTCCTGACTCAGGCCTGTTGGTGGGGCTCATGTATGGGTATTTTAAATAAGACTCAGGTAATTCTGCTGCTGCAAGTAAGCCATGAACCACATTTTGGGAAACAATACTCTTCTATAGTAACAGCTTCAACTACCATCTTCAAACTAGTTTTCATTGAGCCTGGCAGGCAATGTAAGATTTTCCTTTTTAAATGTCCCATTTCATGTCCCATCTCTGGTGTAACTGTGGTTCCTTACCACGCTGAGCCCTCTCTGATGGTAGTGTGCACAGTGACTTGTGTCTTTTCCCAGCACAGATTTGTTTTCTGCCTTCACTCTCCTCTTTGGAATCCCTTTAGTCCCTCACTCTTGTGTCTGGTGCACCAGGTTTTCCCTGACTGTGACGGCCTTCCCAGCCATCCCCGTGGCCTAGGCCTGCAACATTACCACCTCGGCCATTCCAGCCGAGTGAAGGCCGTGCACACCCTTTGAACCTCTGAGTCCTTTCATTTAACTTTCCACATACCACCGCATTCAACTGCTTTTCACATACTCCAAATCCCAAGGAACTCACTGGGACAATACTCCTCCCTAGACATAACTATGTTAATTTTTATAAGCCTAATGCAGCATAAGCATATTGAGTCCTGTTATTTGTTTCTGCAGATTCCACCCTGTCCAATTATTCTTCACTTTCAAATTTATGTAGTCTGCTTATCAAAGAACCCACTGTTACAACATCTTTCCCAGTTTAAACAATGTCAATTTTTAGAAAACCATTAATTAGTTAAATTTAAAAATCCCAGTAAATACACCTCCTTTTGTCACCCTAGTGATGTTATATGCTGATGAAATTGAGATACCACATTGTAATTTTGGTTGCCTGGTGTATTTACAAAAATGGCATGCCATCCGTGTATTTCCTATAAGTCACAGTTTCTGAATTTGTTGTAACCAAAGGTTCATATCGAATTGCCTGGTCCCATGTAACATCGCATGCAGCCACCAACTTTAATCCTGGTGAAATATGGATAAGCCATTCTTGCAGATGTCTACTCTGCTTCCCTTTCGAAGAGTGGTGCCTAACCTGTGCCAGCCTGGCTCTCTCTTGGATCAGTTTTCCTTTTCCCACAACCCAACTCTTTCCCCCCCTTTATTGTAACACTGAGTGAGTATCTGGCATTCTTAAGGCAGTCTTAATGCCGGGGCTAGGGCATGTGAGGATGGTAGGCATCAGCATGTTGAATAACAAGGGCATTTGGGCAGGAAGCAATTCATTACATATCATGTTTTATCCCCCTTTTTAATCTTCAGATCAGTTCCACATGAACAAGGAGATTAAGCATATCGCTCACTGTCCTACGGCTTCAACCAGTGAGGACTTGTCTGCCACTTTTCACAACAGTCTAGGTACTCACGTGGAAACTGCAATTTTTCCAAAGGATCTCTGGGAAACCCCAGCCCCTTCACTGGTTCATAACAACCTAACATGTAAACATGGAAAGTGGCGCAAAGACCAGTTATAACTGGATAACGGCACATTAGCTTTTCAGTTCCCTCCCTGTGGCTATGACTACGCCCACCGGGATTTTTAGTAGCCTACCTAAATGCCTTAATCTTCTCAGGAAAGCTGGCGAACCACGACAGTTTTCCTCTTCACTTTTATTTGAAAATCAGCATTAAATCTACCCAGGTGAAAAGGCTCTAGAGCTTTGCACATTCTTTTTAAGTTTTCCAATCCACGTACTGCATTAAATCAAAGACAATATTAAGACATAGCACAGAGAACTTAGCCTTAGAGTAAGGTATCTCAATCTTAGCATCATTGACATTTTGGGCCAGGTAATTCTCTCCTGTCGGGGACTATCCTGTGCATTGTAGGATGTTTAGCAGCATCTCTAACCTCTACAGGCTAGATTTCAGTAGCACCCTCTCTGCCCCATGTGACAACCAAAAAAGTCACCAGACAGCACCAAGCATCCCTGGGAAGTATAATTGCCCTTGGTTGGACCACTGCCTTAGAGAAAATGAAATTTAAGCAATTCAGAGTATATTTAATCTTTTATTTCTTTTAAAGATAATTTATGTGACTTCAGTGAATTAGCAAGAGTTCACTCTTGTTCTAAAAGTTAACAAGGCAGTTAATGAACTTCTGAAAGGAACAGAAATGCTGATGCTAATAAGGTACCCACACAAATGAG
>PVJD01019833.1:0-10807 GCA_004026545.1 Mormoops blainvillei
TCTGTCTGAGGTTGTAAGGCTTCTCTCTCGCTATTGTTCAGTTGTTTGTTCCAGGTGATTTCTCCACAACTTAGTTGTAATTCCAGATTGGTCCTGGGAGGAAATCAGTGTGACTTCCATTCACTCCTCCACCATCTTGATCCTCTATAATTTATTTTTTAATCATTGGCATGATTACAGATGTCTCCCATTTTACCTCCTTTGCTCCCCTCTACCCAGCCACCCCTCCCCGGCCTTGGACTTCACTATGAAGTCACCTGGTCATGGACTTTTCTTTGTTGACAGCTTTTCTTTATGTATTTTTATTTTTTTATTCTATATTTTCCTTTATTTTTTAATTGTTGTTCAAGTACAGTTGTCTCCATTTAAATGACAGATTAAATATCTGCTTGTCTGATTTTGTGTTTCATTGTGAGTCAGTTTAAGTAAATAATGTGTTTTTACAAATTCATCAGTTTCATCTAGATTATCTAAATCACTGATGTAAAATTTCTCACATTATTTTTAATTGCTCTCTAATTTGTACACATTCATTTCTGTAAGGTTGATAGTAATGTCCCCAATTCCATTTCTGATTTTCTTTAGCCACCAAGTTTTGTTTTTTTTTTAAGTGAGCTAAGCTAAAGTTTTCTCAAATTCGTTGATCTACTCAGAGAACCAACTTTGGTTTTTATCAGTTTTCTCTCTCTCTCTCTCTTTTTTAGTTTGCTATTTTTCAAGTTCCTCAAGGTTTAAAATTTGAGTATTAATTTGAGATATTTCTTTCTATTTAATGTAAGCATATACACCTATAAATTTCCCTTTGACTACTGATTTTGCTACGTTCCATAAATTTAGGTACTTTGTATTTTTGTTTTCATTGTATACTTTCAGTCAGAAAGTATATTCTAATTTTTCCTTTGATTTAACCTTTGACGTATTGGTTGGTTAATTGCTTTCTAATTTCTACATATTTGTGAATTTTCTAGCTTTCCATTTGTTATGGATTTATAGTTTCATTTCATTGTGGTGAGAGAAGATAGTTTGGGTTAAATTTTTTTTTAATTTATTGTGATTTTTCTGTGACCTAACATATTTATTCTATTGAAGGTTTCATGTATGCTTGAGAAGAATGTGTAATCTTTTGTTTATGGTAAAATTTTCTGTATATATCTGTTTTGTTTAGTTGATTACACTGGTTTTCCTTCCTTAGTTTTGTTTTATCTACTGTTAAAAGTAGAATATTAAAGGCTCCAACTATTATTCTAGAACTATTTCTTTTATTTGTCAATATTGATATCATATATAGGGACTCTGTTGTTAGGTCCATATATGTACATAATTTTTATACCTTCTTGAGGGTTTTTTCTTCTTATTGATATCCTTCTTTGTCTCATTATAGTTTTTAAGTTAAAGTCAATTCTGTTTGACATTAGTATAGCCACCACAGATTTTTTAGGTTATTATTTGCACAGAATGCCTGTTTCCATTTTTTATTTTCAATGAATTTGTGTCATTGTATCCTCATAGATCAAGAGAAGATGACAGCTAGTGGGGGTGGTTAGAGGATGGAGGGATTAAGCAAAAAGGAAAAAGGACTCATGGATATGGACAACAGTGTGGTGATTGCTGGGGGTAGGGTGGTATAAGGGAACTAAATGGTAGTAGAAAAAAATACAATAAAGATTGAATTAAAGAGGGAAAAAAGTATGCATTTTCTGGATTTTCAAAAATTCTGAAATAAGAAAATAAAGCATCCAAAATGTGGTATTCAAAAAAAAATTAAAGAATTTGTGTCATTGTATGTAAAGTGAGTGTCTTTCAGGCAGCATACAAATAATTTAAAAAAAATTCTATTCTGACAATCTTTGCCTTTCGATTGGAGAGTTTAATTCATTTACATTTAAAGTAATTACTCATAAGGAAAGACTCATGCCATTTCACTATTTGTTTTGTATGTGTCATATCTTACATTCCTCAATTTCTCCATTATTGCCTTTTGTTTTCTTAAACAACAGAACTATATTCCTCACAGTTTTGCAGTTGGGAAGTCCACGATCATGGTGCTGGCAGATTTGGTGTTTAGCGAGGGTCCACTTCCTTTTTGACAGCCATCTTTTTGCTGTAACATGACATGGAAAAGCAATCAGGGATCTCTTTGGGGTCTGTTTCATAAGGGCACTAGTCCAATTCATGAGAGATCCAACCTCATGAATTAATCACCTATCAAAGTCCCTGCTGCCTAATCCCACATTTAGGGTTGGCTTTTTAACATATGAATTTTGGAGGGACTTAAACACTTAGTTCACTCATATGTTTTGATTCCCTCTCATTTTTGGAATATATATATTGGGGTTTTTTTTGAAGAATATTTTATTTTTAATTTTATTTTAAGTGGTAACAACATATAACACAAGATCTTCTCTCAATAAAATTTTAAGTGTACCATAGTCCCCCGTTATCCATAGTTTTGCTTTCTGCAGTTTCAGTTACCCACAGTCAATTGCAGTTCAATAATATTAACTACAGAATTCCAGAATTAAACACTCATAAGCTTAAAATTGTGTGCCATTTTGAGTAATGCAATAAATCTCATGTTGCCCCAGTCTATTCCAAGTGGGATGTAAATCATCACTTTGTCCAGGAAATTCATGCCATATATACTAACCACTCATTAATCACTTAGTAGCTGTTTCAGTTTATCAGATCAACTGTCACAATATTGCAGTTCTTATGCTCAAGTAACCCATACTTTACTAATGATGGCCCCCAAAACAACAGTAGTGATGCTGGCAATTTTGACGTGTGAAAGAAAATCCATTAAGTGAAAATTTATGTATGTGTAGAAAAAAAACAGTATACATATGGTTTGGTACTCTCTGTAGTTTTAAAGAATGTGTCCCCAGTAAATGAGGGGTAATTATGTAAACTACATTATTGTTGACTATATGTACAAGGTTGTACAGCAGCTCTCTAGAGTTTATTCATCTTGCTTAACTGAAATTTTATGCCCGTTGATTAGAAACTCCTAATTTTTGTCTCACCTCAACCTGTGGCATACACCGTTATACTTTTGAAAAATAGATTATTGATTTAAGAGAGAGAGAAATGGAGGGAAAGCTAGACATCATCAATATGATGAGAGAAACATTGATTGGTTGCCTCGCATATATGCCCTGAACAATGATCAAACCTGCAACCTAGGTATGTGCCCTGACCAGGATTCAAATTCCCAACCTTTTGGTATATGGGACAATGCTCCAACCAACTGAGCCATACCAGCCAGGACTACACCTTTCAATTCTATGAATCCGACTGTTTTATATATCTCATGTAAATGAAATTATGCAGTATTTGTCTTTCAGTGGCTTGCTTTTTTTACTTAGCATAATGTCTTTCAGCTTCATTTATGTTGTCACATATTGCAGAATTTCCTTTAATAACCATCCTGACAGGTGTGAGCTAATATCTCATTGTGGTTTTGATTTATGTTTCCCTGATGATTAGGTATGTTTAGTAGCATTTCATCTGTCTGTTGGTCATTTTTATGTCTTCTTTGGAGAAATATCTATTCAAACCTTTCACCTATTTTAATCAATTATTAGGTTTCTGTTGCTATTGACTTATAAGAATTCCTTGTATATTTTGTATATTAACCCCTTATCAGATATGTGACTTGCAAATATTTTCTCCCATTCTCTAGATTACTTTTCTGCTGTTAATTGTTTCTTTTGCTGTGCAGAAGCATTTTAGTTTGATGCAATTCCATTTGTTTTTGTTGTTGTTGTGTGTGCTTTTGGTATCATATGCAAGAACTCATTGCCAAGAGAAATATCAAGAAGTTTTACTCCCATGTTTTTATTAGGAGTTTTATAGTTTCAGGTCTTATGTTTAAGTCTTTAAATCACTTTATGTATGTGTCAGTTAGGGGTCAAATTTTATTTTTTGCATGTAGATATCCAGTTTTTAAAAACACTATTTCTGGTAGTGACTATGCTTGCCACATTGTGTATTCTTGGCATCCATGTGAAAAATCAGTTGACTAAATATATGTGGGTTTATTCCTGGGTTCTCTAGTTCGTTTCATTGGTGTATAAGTATTTTTTATGAGAGTATCATGCTCTTTTAATTACTGTAGGTATGTTGTATAATTTGAAATCAGGAAGTGTGATGCCTCTGGCCTTGTTTCTCTTTCTCAGGATTTATTGGACTATTTGTAATTTCATATCATTGTAGAATTGTTTTTTCTATTTCTACAAAATATACCATTGGGATTTTGGTAGGGAATGCATTGAATCTGTAAATTCCTTTGGTTAGTATGGACATTTTAAAAACATTAATTTTTCCAGTCTTTGTGCATGGTATTACTTTCCATTATTTTGGGAATCTCTGTCTTGTGCCTGACCTTTGAAGGAAAAATTTTAGTTTTTTACCATTGTGCATAATGTGTGCTGTGGGCTTTTCACATATGGCCTTTATTATATTGAGGTACTTTTCATTCTTAGCGTGTTGAGAATTTTTTTCATGAAAAGGTGTTAAATTTTGCCAAATTCTTTTTCTTCATCTAGGAAGACAATCATGTGCTTTTTATCCTTTATTCTGTTAATGTGGCATTTCACATTAATTAATTTGCATTTGTTGAGGATTTTTGCTATGCTCATCAGAGAAATTCACATGTTTGTGTATGTGTATGTGTGTGTGATGTCTTTGCCTTGCATTGGCATAGGGTAATGCTGGTATCATAAAATGAGTTTGAACATGTTCCCTTCCCTTCTGTTTTTTGGAAGAGCTCGAGAAGGGCTGGTGTTAATTCCTCTTAAATATTTCTTAGAGTTTACTAGTAAAGCAATCTAGTACTCAACTTTTCTTCATTGAGGGGTTTTTGATTATTGATTCAAACTCTGTGCTAGTTATAAGTCTGCTCAAACTTTCTATTTCTTCATGATTCACTCTAGGTAGGTTGTAGGTTTCTGTGAATTTGTTGATTCTCCTAGGTTATTCAGTTTGTTGGTGCATAATTGTTCACAGTGGTCTCATGATCTTTTGTATTTTTATGGGACCATTTGTAATGTCTCTTATTTTATTTCTGGTGTTATTTAAATAGTCTGTCATTTTTTTCTATATAACTAAGGTTTTATCAATATTGTTCATCTTTTCAAAAACTGCCTTAAACTTTATTAATTTTTCATCTTTTTTCCTATTATATTTAGCTCTAATCTTTATTTTATTCCTTCTGATATCTTTTGGCTTAGTTTATCTTTCTTTTTGCAGACAATTGAGATGTAAAGTAAGGTTATTTGGGACCTTTAGTTAGGCACTTATAGTATGAATTTCCTTCTTTTACTATCTTTGTGGCATCCCATAAATTTTGGTATATTGTATTTTTATTTTCATTTTCTTTGTGGTATTTTAAATTTTTCTTTTTGATTTGTTTTTGATTAATGCATGCTCAAGATTGTGTTGTTTAAAAATGAAAAATAAAAATCACATGATCATATTATTAAGTGAAGAAAAAGAATTTGATAAAATCCAACACCCATTTATGATAAAAAAAACTCTCAGCAAAGTGGGAGTAGAGGGACCATACCTCAACATAATGAAAGCCATATATGACAAACCCATGGCAAAAGCCATACTCAATAGGCAAAAACTAAAAATGTTTCCCTTAAGATCAGAAATGAGACAGGGATATCCAGTTTCACTACTTATTCAACACAGTACTGGAAGTTTTAGCCACACCATTCAGACAAGAAGAAGAAATAAAAGATACCCAAATTAGAAAGAAAGAAGTAACACTGTCATTATTTGAAGATGAAATGATATAGTATATAGAAAATTGTAAAGATTCCACCAAAAACTATGAGAACTCATAAATTGATTCAGTAAAGTAGCAGGATACAAAATTAATATTCAGAAATTGGTGGCATATTTAAAGAGCAATAATAAACTATCAAAGAGAAATACCAGGGAAACAATTCTATTTATACTTGCAACAAAAATGTAAGATATCTACAAATAAATTTAATCAGGGAAGTAGAAGAACTGTACTCAGAAATTTGTGGGCTACTGAAGAAAAAAATTGAGGAAGATACAAATAAATGGAAGCATATACCATATTCATGGATAGGAAAAATTAACATCATTAAAATATCCAAACCACCAAAAGTAATCTATACATTCAACACAATTCCCATCCAAATACCAATGGTGTATTCACAGAACTAGAAAAAATATTCTAAAAATTTATATGGAACCACAAAAGAGCCCAAATAGACACAGCAATTTTGAGAAAGATGAACAAAATTGGAGGTATCATGTTTCCAGATGTCAAACTATACTACAAGGCCATGCTAATCAAAATAGGCTGGTACTGGCATAAAAACAAACATATAGTTTAGGGGAACAGAAAGAGAGATCAGATATCAACCCAAACCATTTTGGTCAATTAATATTTGACAAAGAAGGCAACAACATACAATGTGGTTGGGAAATTTGGACAGGTACATGCAGAAAAAATTGAAACTAGACCACCGACTTAAACCATAAAAAGGATAAACTCAAAGTGGAATAAATACTGAAATGTAAGGCTCAAAACCTTAAAAACCTTAGAAGAAAACATAGGCAGTAAAATCTCTGACATTTCTATTAGCAATAATTTTTATGATATATCTCCTTGGGCAAGGGAAGCAAAATAAAAAATAAGTGTGATTTATAGCCAGAGGGGAAGGGGGTTTGGGGGATTTTGAATTGAGGAAAGGGGAAATATATGGGAATGAAAAAGACCTTACTTTAGGTGATGGGTGCACAAAACTGTATGCAGATGTTTCATTGAGTTGTGCACTTGAAATCTGTATGGTTTTATTAATCAGTGTCACCCCAGTTAATTCAATAAAAAAATATTCAGAAAAATTGAAGAGGAGGAAGACTCCCAAGCTCATTTTATGAGACCAGCATTACCCTGATGCCAAGATCACAAAAAGGCATTCAAAAAAGAAATTTAGATTCCAACATCCCTGAGGAACATACATGTAAAAAGCTTCAACAAAATATTAGCAAACTGAACTTATCAATACATTAAAAAGATCACATACCATGATCAAGTGGGATTTATTCCTTCGATGAAAGTTTGGTTCAGTACCCGCCAATCAATTAACTTGATATACCACACAAACAAAAAGAAGAATAAAAATCTTAGGATCACATCAATAAATGCAGAAAAAGCATTAGGCAAAAATCTAGCATCTATTTATAATAAAAAACTTTCAGCAAATTTGGAATAGAGGGAACACACTTGAACATAATGAAGACCATATATGACAAACCCATACCTAACATCATACTCAATTGTGAAAAGCTATGTGTTTTCCTTAAGATAAGGAACAAGATCAGGATGTCCACTTCCACCACTTTTATTTCACATAGTATTGAAAACCCTAGCCACAGCAGTAAGATTAAAAGAAAGACAGAAGGAAAGAAAGAAAGGGCATCGAAATTGGAAAGGAAGAATTAAAACTGTCATTATTTGAAGATGAAATGATACTATATAGAGAAAACCCAAAAGAGTACACCAAAAAGACTATTACAGCTGATAAATTAATTCAGTCAACTGTCAGGATACAAAATTAATATTCCAAAATTAATTGCATTTTTATACACCAATAATAAACTATTGAAAAGGAAAGTAAGAAAAAAATTCCATTTACAATTTCATCAGAAATAAATTAATTAGGAATAAACTTAACTGAGGAGGTAAATGACCTGTACTCAGAAAATTATAATTCATTGAATAAAGAAGCTGAAAAGGATACAAATGAGTGGGAGTATATACTGTTCTCATGGATTGGAAGAATTAATGTCATTTAAATGCCCATACAAAGCAATGTACAGATTCAATGCCATTCCTATCAAAATACAAATGGCATTTTTTTAACAGAAGTAAATCAAATAACTCTAAAACTTATGAGGAAAAACAAAAGACCCTGAAGAGCCAAAGCAATGTTAAGAAAGAGTAACAAAGCTGGAGGTATCATGCTACTTGATATCAAACTATGTACTACAAGGCAATATTAATCAAAACAGCAAGATACCGGCATAGAGACAGATGCATAGATCAATGTAACAGAGAACCCAGTAGTAAACCCAACCTATATCGTAAATTATGACAAAGGATTAGTTTTATCTCCATTTCTCTAAATAACATTTTTATTTTGTTATTTCTTGATTTTTCAGAATGATACATTATTTTGACAGCTTGCTATGGAAAGTAAGGATTTTACTCTTTTTCACTGCACTCTCACAGCACATGTACAATTGCTGTCCTTCCAGTTCTACCAATATTTGATGAGTACATGATCATGACTAAGTAAAGTTATTCACATAGGCCATGTATTATACTATGAGTACTTTTTCCATGTACAACTTTCTAGAAGTTTCTAGAAGTTGATCTTCTCTTTTTGTTTAGTTTGCATAGTGTTCTATTTTATCCCCATTCTTTTTCAGTTGTATAAATCTCCTTTAAATATGTTCAGATACATTATGTAGCTTATCAGTTTTAGCTTAGTTCCTGCTGTTTATTCATTTACTCAATAAATAACCATTGAGTACTTACCATATGCCAGACACTGTTCTAGGCCATGGAGATATAATGATGAACATAACAAAATTCTGTCTTCATGAAGCTCAGAAAGTGTTAGATACTGTAATAGTGGTAGGGAATATGGTGTTGAACAAGGCTGACAAAGTATCTATTCTTGTATAGCTTACATTCTAGTTTCATACGGCAGTATGCTGATAATAAAGAAGAAAATGTTAGATGACGATTAGTGTTAAAGTAAAAGGAAACAAGGTGATATGACAGAGTAACTGGGTGATACTGAGACCAAGATCTGAATGACAAGAGCAACCCAGTCATGCGAAGACTGGGGGAAGAACATTTATAGACAGAGGAAACAACTGGAAGGAGTGTGATATGTCAGTGGGACAGAAAGGCCAGTATGGCTGAAGCATAGTGATAAAGACCGAGTAGTATGAGATAAAATTAGTAGAGACAATCAAATAGGGCCTAGTTGTTTGTATTAAAATATATTTTGGTACATTTAATTGAGTATGCTATTACAGTTGTTCCATGCACCCCCCCTTTATCCCCTCCACCCTGCACCCCATCCCATCAACCCCACACCTCTTAGTCCATGTCCATGGGCTGCACATATCAGTTCTTTGGCTTCTTAATTTCCTATACTATTTTTACCCTCCCCCTATCTATTTTATTTTTTGTCAACATTTTCCCACCACCACTTTACCCAACCCCACCCACTCCTGCCTCCCACCCTCAATCCTTCCCTCATTTGGCTTTGTTGATGGGTCCTTTATGCATATTCCTTGATGACCCTTCCCTGCCCTTACCCCTGTCATTGTCCTCCCTCCTCCCCTCTGGTTACTGTCAATTTGTTTTTTATTTCAATGTTGCTGGTTGTATTTTGCTTGCTTGTTTATTTTGTTGATTACGTTCCACTTATAGGTGAGATCATATGGTATCTGTCTTTCACTGCCTGGCTTATTTCACTTAGCATAATGCTGTCCAGTTCCATCTATGCTGTTGCAAAGTGTAGTAGCTCCTTCTTCCTTTCTGCTGTGTAGTATTCCATTGTGTAACTGTACCATAGTTTTTTGATCCACTCATCCTTGTGGTCTGAGAAAATACTTGATGTGATTTCAGTTTTCTTAAATTTGTTGAGCCTTGTTTTGTGTCCTATCATGTGGTCTATCTTCTAAAATGTTGCCTGTGCATTTGAAAAGAATGTGTAGTTTGCTTCTTTGGGGTGAAAGGTTCTAGATATATATCAGTTAAGTCCATTTGATCTAATGTATCATTCAGTTCCACAATTTCTTTGTTGCTATTTTGTTTGGATGATCTATCCATTGTTGACAGTGGGTTGTTAAAATCCCCTACTGTAAGTGTGTTGCTGCTATCTCTTTCTTGAAGCCCTCCAGGGTTTTCCTTATGTATTTGGGTGCTCCTATGTTTGGTGCACATAGGTTAACAATGTGTATGTTTTCTTGATGGATTCTTCCTTTGAGTGTTATGAAATGTCCTTCTGTATCTCTTTGTATGGCCTTTGTTTTGAAGTCTATTTTGTCCAATATAAGTATGGCTACCCTGGCTTTTTTTTCCTGTCCATTTGCTTGGAATATTTTTTTCCAACCCTTTACTTTCAGTCTCTGTGTATGTCTTTTGTTCTGAGGTGGGTCTCTTGTAGACAGCATATATGTGGGTCATGTTTCTTTATCCATTCAGCTACTCTATGTCTTTCAATTGGAGCATTCAATCCCTTTACATTTAAAGTTATCATCGATAGGTGCTTATTCATTTTTTCCCCTTTGTACTTGTGTTCCTCTCTCTCTCACTCTTTTTCTTCATATTCCTAAAGCAGTCCCTTTAGCATATCTTGCAATGGTGGTTTGGTAGAGGTGTATTCTTTTAGCCTTTTTCTGTCTGAGAAACTCCTTATTTCACTTTCCATTTTAATTGAGAGCCTTGCTGCGTAGACTAGTCTTGGTTGTAGAACTTTGCTTTTCATGACTCGGAATATTTCTCGCCATTCCCTTCTGGCTTTAGTGTTCCTGTGGAGAAGTCAGCTGCTAGCCTTATCGGGGATCCCTTGTATGTTACTTCCTGTTTCTCCCTTGCTGCCTTTAAGATTCTCTTTTTGTCCTTGATATCTGACATTTTAAGTGTGATGTGTCTTGGAGTGGTTCTCTTTGGGTTCCTCTTGATTGGGACCCTCTGTGCTTCCTGGACTTGTGTGACCTTTTCTCTCCTCAAATTAGG
>PVJD01019834.1:0-10793 GCA_004026545.1 Mormoops blainvillei
TTATTAGCACTCTCCACACAAACGAAGCAAAACCCAAACTCTGCCCCACACTGGGCCTCCAAAAATCATCTCTTCACTTAGTAACGACTGAATCGGCTTCTCCACCATACATATGCCACGAGCACTCTTAATCCAATGATTCAAGACCTTAGTTTGAAAAGATTAGCTAGGAATCAGGGGTGACTGCAGGGGCAAGTATGCCCTCCAAAACTTTCCTCCCGTTTACAAGGCAATCTACAGGCACCCCCGCCCCCCGAGCCCACGCAGTTCCGCTACCCGAGGGGTGTGAGTAGGAAAGCATCGCGCAGATCTCCTTGTTCCGTACATCTGAGTGCTCTGGGCCTTGCATGGACTAGAGAGGACAAATAGGGAAGAGAGTGTAGGGGAAATTACTGCGCTGCTCTCTTTCCAAGGTCTGTGACTTCATCAATTCTTCCCGAGGGTGATGCAGAGGAATCAAGTGACCCTAAATATGCTAAGCGCTCGGGAATGAGGGTGCCCCGGGAGGCCCTAAATTAGCTTCAGGTTCTGATCCCTGTTTGGATGCTAAAGCTAGAGTGGGAGCGGCTCGATACCTCTTCCCCAGACTAGCACGCTGGCACCTGCCCCACGCGGTCCCTGCACACCTGTTGCCCCTCGCACCGCACCAGAGTGGGCAGCTGAAGGAAGGCCTAACTTCGCCTTGACGGCACCAGGAGCCAATCAGAAAACGCGACTACCACAGCAGGCCAATCGCAGAGCGTCTTGGATCCCGCAGCTTAGGGTCCCAACCTTCAGCCTCTTCGACTCCTCCCAGCGCGGGGGATTCGGGGGCCCGTAGACTGCGGCGCCGCAGCCCCGAGAAGGCGAATAGAAGTTCGCGAAGAAAAGAGAACGCCAGCAGGGAGATACTCACCAGCGCTGCCGCAGAAAGGTCACTTCACCCTGTGGGGCCGCATCTCGGCTCAATCAGCGCGGTGCCGCAACGCCCCGACCAACCGCCGCCGCCGCAGCCTTAGGGTTTGCCGCGAATCGCTACAGCCTGTTTCGAAGGGACCAATCAGAGGCCGGAGAGGGGGCGCGGCGGGAGGCACCGCCTCCGGGCCCGCCCGGGAAGCACGAGACTTGAGCGCGTGTCTCAGTCCGCCCTGGGCGCCCCGCCTCGGTTCTGAAGTTCAGTGACCACGCCTGTCTTGGTCACTGAACGGGTCCTGCCATCTGGCCCCTTAGCGACAGCAACATCCCTTCCAACTAGTCCCCATAGGCAGGGGAGGTGAATCAGCCTTTCATCCTGGAAAGTCGCCCCGTGGAGTTTAAGGGTGTTGCCCTGAGTTTCATCCCGAACAGTTAAGAGCCCCTCCCAACCTTAAATCCACTCGCGATTTACTGAAAAGGCTGTACTGAAGGCCTTGGTTTCCGGAGACAAACTGTCACCAAGCGGGAATAGGAGTCCTATAGAAACCTTTCAGCGAGAGGCCCCTCTTCTCATAAGGGGGTCAGGGTGACAGATGAAGGGAGTGAATCCTGTAACTTCAGGCCACAACCCAAATCAAAAAGGGGATGTTGGCACTTCCTTAAGAAAAGAGCTGTGGAAAAGAAATTAACCACAATACAGTGAGATTACTAGCATCTGTTCCCAATAGTCTTTCCTACAGTTCAGCCAGGCAACTCCTCAGCTCGCTGCCTGCTGAGCGGCTGGGCACCAAGGAATAGACAGGAGTCACACACAGTCACTATGCCGTTCACTCAAAGTAGAACCTCAACATACATTAATATCCTATTTACACTTTAACAGGCTAAGAGACATACAATATACACACAGAGCAATTAGTTGGGCGATAACAAACCCGAGTCCCAGGGTCGCAGTCTGCAGGTCCAAGAGACAGCACGGTGGGTAAGGGAGTTGTCAGTGTCTGGCAAGGAAGGACCTCTGGAGCCAGGTGGGCAGCAGGGCAGACGAAGTCCCCAGTCCAGCAGGGCAGAGCCTCCGGAAGCCGATACCAAGCGAGATGAGCATGGCGTGGAGCAGCGCTCTGGTGTGTGGAGCTCTGCTGTCTCAGCCGTGGTCTGGAACCTGCCTCAGTTATACCTTGAGAGTGGTGTACTCCACCCTTCTGGGTCTTTTTGTTAAGTGCCTTGGCACCCGTGATGGCAAGTGCGGAATTTGCCCAGGAGCCTGTCTATGGGTGGTCCTGCTCTGCAGACAAGGCTACTCTGAGCCCATGTGCAGATATCTTAAGTGTGTCTCCTTACCAGACGTTTCAGCTCCCACCACGTGGGCAGATATGTCTCCTTGCCAGATGTGTTTACATTGACTTAGATAATTTTCCTCTTGAACCAAAGTGTCATGGCTGACTGATAGGCATGTTACTTGACATAAGTGACTGCACTTTGTTTTATATACTTTATGGTATCTTAATCGGACCAATGCCATTTTATTGGTCCTGCTCTCCATGGGTTGACATAAAGCAGAGACTGGATTTAAATGGAATAAGAAACGGGTCTATAATAACAGTAAATGTACCATGCTAATTGAAAAAAAAAAGTCAATAGCCAAAAACCTGGAGTTCCTGGCCCTTCTCATTTTAGTTCAGTTTAGTTCAAATCCCCTCTGAAGGACTCCATTTCTCTGTCTACAAAGTGTGGAGATTGACTTGGAATGATTCATATTCTCATTTCCTTCCTTCCTTCCTTCCTTCCTTCCATCCTTCCTTCCTTTTTCTTTCTTTCCCTCTCTCTCATGCACATTTCTTCCTTCATTCACTCATCAAAAACAAAGAGGATGTACTACTGCCTGTTGAAGAGACTAAAACGAAGAAGACAGCCCTGCCTTCAAAGTGCTCTGCAGCATGGTAAAGGCTCAATCGATGGAGGTCTGTGGAGGTCTGTGAAAGACAGAACCCTCTAACAGTCTTCGGTGGAGATGGTCAGAGGTTTGAAAGAAGTTGAATTTTGAAGGATGAATAGGAATTTGCCACGAGGCAGGATAATTTAGGAGTAGGGAGTGCTTTCCAGGCATACAGAACAACAAGGTTCCAGAGATGGGAGAGCACCTGGAATATTCTGGGAATAGCAGTTATGAGTGACTAAAGTTTGGAGATCAGGAAAGAGATGAGGATGAAGAAGTAGGCACAGATGAAAGTCCTGGTAGGTGCTAAGGAACTTAGATTCTTTCTTACAGGCAATTGAAATTGATCATTAGGAGAAAATGGTATGAATAGGCTTGTGCTTTAGGAAAAATATCATTTTCAAGGATTTTTGAAGACAGAAGTAAGACTGGCAGCAATTCTAAGAAATAAAAAATGACAATTACCTAAACGAGCTCAGAAGAGATGGTGAGGAAGAATTGTTTGGAGATACTTAAGAGGCTGATGTATCTGGACTTGGTTAGCATGTGACACTGATACCGATCTGAGGAATACAAGAAAAGCAACTTTGAGGGAAGAATAATATATTTTGTTTTGGGATGTGTTCAGTTTGAAGTATGAAAGGAACATGTAGGTGTAGGCGTTCAAAAGGTAGTTGGAAAGTTAGGTCTAAAGGTGATTAAATTGGTTTGTGCAAGAAACAGATTTGAGAAGTCAATTCAACGAGCACTGTTGAGTATTTGCTCTTCACCAGACTCTACCCTAAGCACAGGAGTCCTGCTCTCACAGAGCTTATCTTTTGGGGCGGGTGGGTGAAGGTGGTCATCAAAAGGTTGACATATAAGTGGTAATTGAACCCAACAGCCTACCCCAGAACACCTTATTGCCCATGACTGCAATGCATCAATTTTCATAGGAACTGTTGTTCAAATCAACCTATGTTTTATAGTGTTTCTACTTAACACTAAAGGCAACTGTCATACCACTTCACGTAGCAAAATGTGTAGTGGCATTGTAGTTTTAAGCTGGACTTATTGAGCCCTAGTATCAAAATATGCACACTTCTCTACAGAACCTTAAAAATAGTGTTATATAGATCTTGCTTGATGAGCCATTAGTTAACAGTTTATTTTTTCTTACATGCATACAATGTGCTTAAACATTTGAGTACCTATTAAAAATTGCTATATGAGGTATATACACACACATTCTCTCTCTCTCTCTCTGCCATACGCACACACACACACACACCACTTAATAATTCTAACCATTTATTGAAACTTTGGTAACAGGGTATTTTATGGTTGCTTACATTTTATTCTCATTGTCCATTTGGCTTGTCTTGGTAATTTCTCTCGCTTATACAGATACAAGACAGTATGTTGAAAAGTGAATCCACAGCCAGCCTGTGGAAATAGCTTCTCTCTAAGGCCATACTCTTCACCGGTTAAATGTGGGGATTGGGTGAGGAGCTCTCTTCTAGATTATTTTATTCTTGTTGTTTTCTACTTCCATGTAAAGAAGAAAACAGTTCTTCATGCTGCTTTCCCAACCTCACTTTTACATTAATTCTCAGTTAGTGCCCACTTGGTTAGTGCACTCATCATCTTACCTACCTTGGTTTTAGCACTGCAATTAGTAATTGAGGGTTTCACCTAATGAGCTGCAATCTACTTTCATGTGCAGATTTTCTAATTGCTGGTTGGGGTAATAGCTGTATTTTAGAGAGTCTCACTTTACTTGAAACTGACACTCTCAGAGCAAGCCCCATCCATTTGCTTTCATCAGATGACAGTCTATTAGTTCTGTCTTTCCCAGAATTGTGAAGATGTGCCCCACTTTAATAAATATTGAGCTTAGAAATCTAAATTTTAAGTTATTACATTAGGAATAATCATTCATGCATTCTCTTAGGTTCAAGTATAACCAAAAAAAAAAAAAGAAAAGTAACTGTATATAGTTAGGCTCAAGTCAGAAAACATGAACCACTGTAGGTACTTCAAAAAGAGGAAATTTAACACAGAAGTTGGTTTCAGAAGGGAGGAAAGAACTGAGACAATAAGTGGGAGCAGATGAGACAACCCAGACATGGGCAACCCTAGGAAACCACTACACTTCTAGGACTGGGACATTCAAAAGAGGAACCCAGAAGACAGGGCCATCAACAACAGGGTAGCGTTCGCCCAAGAGGGGACTCAATCATTGCTAGAGATGCCATGTGAGGCAGAGAGCAAGGGAGAAATACCTTGGATTTTCTCTGTTCTTCAGTCTCCCTCCAATGCCTCCCACTGATTGAACCTAGCCACTACTAGCTAACAGGTGAGCCTATAAAATGCACCCACCCCCCAAAATGAGCTGAGGTAATTACTGTGTCTCAAACATCTTTGTATTCTCCTGTGGAGTTTAGCAGAAGAATCTTGTGCTTTGTGAGGATTCGAGTCTTTGTTGTTGGAGCAGATGGAATCCAACTGATGCAGCCCCGACTTACTCTTTTCCACTAACTAATTTTAGGACTTCAGGGTTACCCCAGTATTTTAATACAAAAAAAAAACAAACAAAAAAAACCCACCCTTTGCTTGCTAAGTAAGCTCCATTTTGGCTGACTTCAGGAGAAAGGGAGATATAAGCCCATTACTTATAGAAGGTGTTTTATTGTATTCACCAAAGGATAATGGGGAGAAGAATGCGACAGTATAACAATGAAGGAAGGAAGTGAACTAATTCCTGCTTTGGGGGAAGTACACAACAGCTGTGCACCTGGCTAACTTGGAGTGTCTTCTGAAAGTAAAGCAAAACAAAACAAAAAATGATTAATGATATGCACTGAAGTCAACAATGAGCACTTTTCAGAGGGAAAAGGGAAATGTCCCATCACTGGAGTTATTTGCACACTCCAGATTTATAAATGCTGCCTCAAGGCGTTGACTATGGGAAGTATTCCCCCTAAAAGCATAACTAATGTGCATGGGGAATATTTTATATGACAATCATTAACTTTTCTGTACACTATTCTCTTTGAATGTGAGAGAAAATGAAGTGATCGGAGGGCTACTACAAATGAAAATTCACCAGGGCTTCTCCAGGGATGAACAATGTACCATTTGTGTTGTGAGAGTTGATCTTTTTTATAAATTATCACCTCAGGCTCAATAGGATAGTTTGTATATTTTTTTCAAATTCTGTTCCCAAATGACAGCCTGTTGACATTATGCTCAGTTTATTGCCAAAAGTGCACACAACTGTTTAATAAAATATATGCAATAAGGGAAGATGAAGAGCAAAATAAGATTTTCCCTATTTCAACATATAGAATTGAAGTAATGATGCATTTTATTAGGCAAACAGGGCATGCCAATTAGAATACAAGATTCCCTGAAGCCACGTAAAATACAAAGTAGAGAAAGTAATTCTACCTAGCCACCTATTTACAGTTGTGGAAGTTACATAATTACGGCATAAATATTCATCAAAATTCTTGTGTGAAACCGGGTACAAATGAAATAAAGGAGAGTTACACATCAGATTTATAACCTGAAGAAAATGGAGAGGCAGATCCTGCCCCTGTGACCCTCATCACTGCACGTCCCAGATTTCACAGAGAAGTGGGGTGAACTTGTGATCATTGACTCGCCATGACATCAGCATCTCTGCATGGTGGTGATTGAACGTCCGCAACTCAGTCAGGCGGCCCAGGAGACAGGCAAAATGCTGCGGGTTTTCCGGCTGGTGGATCTTGCACAACTTCTGTAGCACGTCAAGCAGAGGTTCCTGCAGCTTCTCTACAGCCTCTCTGTCCTTTATATATTGCCTGTCTGTTTTGAGGTTTAAAATAAAACCACAAAATTAAAAAGCGGAAGTTTCGGCATAATTTCATAGTACCGTTAACCTTTTTTTGAAGTAGAACTGACACATGTTGTACAGCTGAAATGTGCAAATGAAGTGCTCAACTTGATGAATTTTTACACACACATTAATCACAACCAGATCATTTAATCACAGATACTCATTTTATCACAACTAGATCAAGATACAGAAAATGTACCACCCTCAGAGACCTCCCTAAATTCCCCTTCTGATCAATGTCCCCAAAGTAACCTGTACGGCGAACATTCGCATCATTTCTGGTGGGTATATCCCAAGGACTGGAATTGCTGGGTCATGGGGTTTATACATGTGTACCTGTAGTAGGTACTGCCAAAATGTTTTTCTTCATTTTAACTTCTTTTTAAAATTTTATTTATTTATTTTTAGACAGAGGGGAGGGGAGGGAGAAAGAGAGGGAGAGAAACATCAATGTGTGGTTGCCTCTGGCACACCCCCACTGGGGTCCTGGTCTGCAACTCAGGTATGTGCCCTGATTGGGAATCGAACTGACAACTTTTTGGTTCACAGGCCCGATGCTCAACCCACTGAGCCACACCAGCCAGGGCTCTTTTTAATTTTTATGGTAAAACAAAGTAACAACTGGCTTCTCACTTAATACCATGTATAAAATGGTTTAAGGCCACAAATTATGAATGTGGCATCACTTACACCCAAATAATTAAGCAAAAAATATAGAAAAAATATATCTATAGAGGTATTCATTCCGACATTGTTTAAAACAACAGAAAACTCGAAATATTCTGAGTATCCAAACATGTGGTAAAAGTTAAGTAAATGATTGGTCATCAATACAATGGAATATGTATACATGCGTTACAATAAACTTTTACCAGTATAATTTTTTGATGACATGAAGAAAGACTTTTAAATAAAAGTACACTTAAAAAGAGATAGTATGTTTTATATTATGTTAAAATGTTTACCACAATAAATTTAATTAAAATTTTAAATACATAAATAAATACTAAGCTGTAAAAAATAGTATATATAATTTCATTTAGGTCCCTACTCATATAACCCCATAGAAAAGCATTCCCTGACCATTAGTTAAAATAACATTCTCCTGCCACTTTCTTCTCTTATATTCTCATCGTTAGCATTTACCACCTCAGTAATTACCACAAATTATTTTTATTTGTTTCTTCATTTATTGTTTTTTACCCTACTAGAATATAGAAAGCTCCATGTTGCTGTATTCTGCCTGTTTCTTTAATGCAATATCCCCCAATGTATAGAACCATGTTTAGTGCATAGTAGGTATTTAAAATGCATTTATTGAGGGAATGTGAGGGTTAGAAAAAAGGTTGAGGAGAAATACACTGAAATGTTACCATGGTTCACTTTGAGACAGTGGGGCTATAGGCCGTTTTACTTTTTGTGTTTCTGTGTTTTCCAGATTTTCTTTAATAAACAATACCATGATTATACTGAAAGAATGAACGGATAGCATAAACATACAAATGTCACATTGAAATTACCTGGAGAGAGGATAACAATTGCGGTCAGCAGAGCATACTCTTCTTGAGTCATTTTTAATTCTGCCACACTTTTGTAAAAACTAAACATTGGTGTTATATATTCATCAGAGATACCTGTGGGGGAAATTTAAAAATTGTAGAGGCATAGTAAAGTTGTTGAATAACTGAAAAGTGTAAAATTATGAACACATTATATGTACACATTATATACATTATATATATGCATATATATGTATATGTATATATATATATACTGGTCTGTATATATAATGTATATATATACACATTAATATTGGCACCCATATGCACACATTTAAATAATACTATATGTTATATGTTATATGTTCCAGCCAAAGGCGGGGCAAAGAGGTCAGATAACAAAATCCTCAAAATATAACTAAATCAGTGATTTGTATGTCTTTAATTTTGACAGTGCCTTTGTTTTAGTCACTACTGTCTGACAATACTAATGCTCCTGAATCACCAAAAGAATCTTTCAACTTCACCATTTTCCACATGGGATTTGTTAATCTTTTAAATATTAACATCTCTAATTAGGGCATAGATAGCATCTTAAACAACCGCGCCCCCCCAAATTATTGTTCTTCAGCCCAGAAGTATAAACAGCTCCACTTAATAATGGTCAGAGTTCTTATCAGAGTTCTGATCTCTCTCTGAAGTACCAAACCTGTTTATCCATCGCCTACAAGGCACTGGTATGTGGCTGTTCTCTTCAAACTCAACATGTCCAAAATTAAAGAACTAAACTCCTCACCTTCCTCCAAATCCGCCTCGTTCCTAGTGTTCACGTGATTGGTATTCTCACCCACCCAACCACTCCCTCCTGAAAACTGAGATTCAGCCTCCCTCTCACTTGGTCAGGTGCTGACTCCTGTGATGACAGCTGCTAACTCTCGCTTGAGAGCCCCTTTCCTCTCCACCATCCCTGGAATTAACTTAGTTTAAGCCTTACCTCTTTTCATCTGGAATACTGCAATTGCCTCCTCACTGGTCTTCCTGTCTTCAGTTTAGACCCCTTCCCCCCATCCCAGAACTACCTTTCTATGTCATTCAAATCCCACCCCGACTCCCCACTTCCTACAAACTTCCTGCAAAGACTCTCTGTGGCTTTGGCATAAATGTTACTCTTTTTTACATAGGAACCCCCAGGACCTGCCCCTGCCTATCCCGCCACCCGCTATTTACTCACGTGATAATCATAGGAGTTCACAATTATTGAGTACTCGTTATTTGTTGGGCAATGTTTCAAACAGTTCTTATGGTATAGCTAATTTAGTCTTTCTAACACCCTATGAGATAGGTACAGAGAGGTTATATAGTTTGTCCAAAGACACACAGCTGGTGAGAGGTGGAACCCGGATTCACACCAAAGCTAGCAGGCTCCAGAGTCCTGGCTCTTAGCTGTGACTAAGCCGCTCGACCCGTCCGTCAAATCCCACAGCCTTTGTTCGGCCCTTGCAGTTCCCTAAACAGTGCACATTGCCCAGTTTCTGTACCTGTTGTTCTCTCTACTTGGAATATCCTTTCTTTATCAAGCTTACTCCACTTTATAAGGTAAGACTCCTCTGTGTGACTTCCTCTACTCATTTAACAAATATTAGTTTGGTTCCTGTCCTGTGCGCGGTTCCACTCCAAAAGAGCTCTGACTGGGAAATGTGGAGAGAGAAGAAGAACGCCTATGATGTGACCTATGGGTGGATTAAGATGAACATGAGTTCCCAGGACTGGGCCAGACTAGACCGCTCTATTCCATTTCAAACCATAGAGCCTAGAGCCATAGAGCTTTGGTGAGTCAAACCAGGATAAAATTGGATTCCAGATTCTAGAAGGTCTAATTATCATCTAATATTACGCTTCACAGAATCAGAAAGTCTGAATCCTCACCTTTATTTATTTATTTTAATTTGTTACTTTTTATTGAATTTATTGGAGCGACACTGGTTAACAAAATTATACAGGTTTCAGGTGCACAATTCCACAACACCTCATCTGTATATTGTATGGTGTGTTCACCACCCAAGTCAAGTCTTCTTCCATCATTTATCCCGCCATGTCCTCCTCTACCTCCCCCGTCTCCTTCTGTCCTGGGCAATCCCCACATTGTTGTCTGCATCCATGAGTTTTATCTTTTTTTCATCCTCACCTTTAGAAGATCCTAAAGAAGTGTCCCATATTGAATCCCTGGCCTTTCCATCTGTAGTTAAAATACCACACTCTTCCTCCCTTTGACTTTTGATTCTTGAAGCAACTCCCGTGGGCTCTCTTAACAAAAGTGTCTTTGTTGAGCACCTTGGGGATTACTTCATGTGGAAGATTGTCCTCTATCCAGCTGTTTCAGATTGAACTGAATACCCATGACCAAACTAGTTACAACTCAAAATGCAGAGGGTTGGGGTATGAGTCTGGGGGTACCGATTCTGTCTGCCAACAAACATGGCAGTTAAGAGGTAGCGAGAGCCAGCTCTGAGTTTGAAAACTGACCTATGACTTGATCTTGGGCACATTACTTAAACTCTTTAAACCTCCGTTTCCTCATCTATGAAATGTAGATTATAACAATAGT
>PVJD01019835.1:0-10794 GCA_004026545.1 Mormoops blainvillei
TTACTGGCCTCTATTTTATTTAGTAGTCTTTTTGAGGGTTCCTCCCTTCCTTTTGATTGGAGGTTGTTTCATTGCCTTCCCATTAATTGTCTCCTGAGCAAAGCCACCAAGCCCAGGAAACAAACCCAGGACTACAGAAATAAATCCCTCCTGCAATCCCACTATCAACAGCAAATGACCCAGTATTAATAAGGCTGTAGAGATTAAGACTAATAGAAGAAAGGAGAGGAATAAACTATAGTATAAAAACTAGTGACTTAATATGCACGAACGTGATGGACAAAAAATGAATGTTAAAAAGCTGTGTAATAAAGAAAACATTGCAAATCATGGAGAAGACCACAGTGGATTTCATCTCAGTAGCCTCTAGTATTTTCTACTGTTTTTTCTTTCTGGATCCACCTCTAGTGAAGTCAGATGTTGACCCTGTCTGACCTTTGGCAGCCTGTTCTAGAGTTCCCAGTATCTACTGTCTGCTGCTATCTCTTTCGGTTGTTAATCTGGTCACTCTGCACTCAGCAGTCATCCTTAAGTCCAATGGGTGGGGCAGAATCCCTCCTGGGGTTGGGGCTAATGTTTCCCCTCAGGCTGCTGCTGCTTGGAGGGGAGCAGTCTGTGTGAGCTCTATTGCTGCTGCCTTATGGGGGATGATTCAGCACCAGGATCCCGGAGGCTGCTCTCTCAGTTCTCTCCCCAAAGTCTCTGTTCCCAGTCTCTCCTCAAGCATCTCTTGTCCTCTCTGCCCCACTTTGCAGGGATCACTGTCTGTGGCTGCCACTCTGTGCTCAGGAGTTAGGCTTAAGTACCACAGGGCCAGAGCTGAGTCCCTCCTCTCAGGCCGCCGCTCAGGTGGGTGGTCTGCCTTAGCAAGACGGCTGCTGCCGTGCTGGGGATGACTCAGCACGTGAATCCCGGTGGCTGGTCTCTCAATGCCCTTCCTAAAGCCCCCATCCCCAGTCTCCCCTCAGGTGTCTCTAGCCCACTTTGCCCCTGCTTTTGCCCCATACCTGGGTAAGTGGCAGCAAATGAAAATTTATGCATTGGTCCTGTAATTGGCTCTTTCAGTCTCCACACACACATTTTTGGCAGAGAGAGGCCTGGCCACTTTTCACAGCTGGACTTTGTGTACTTTTTGAGCATGGTGCTGTAGGCTGGGTATCCCTGCATATGTTTTAGACCCTGTTCTTCTCTGGAGGATCCACCTGGCCACTCAAATATCCCTTTGGCACTGACACCCAAGGGTGCCCAGCCAGCCCTCTTGTGTCTCTGCTGCACTCCTTACTAGTCGGGTTGTGCCGAACTGATTCTTCTGGCTGTCTGAGTTTACAAAGCTTCTCTCTTGCTATTGTTCAGTTGTTTGTTCTGGGTGATTTCTCTACCATTTACTTGTAATTCCAGATTGGTCCTTGGAGGAGGTCAGTGTGACTTCCATTCCCTCCTCTGCCATCTTGATCCCGTGGAAGATGTTTTATCATGCTTATTTTTGTAAATTAAGTTTTATTGGAATATAGCCCCTTTCTTTTTTGATCGCTTACTATCTGTGGCTATGCTAGCACTACAGGGACAGAACTGAATTGTTGTAACAGAGAGTATATGGCCTACAAAGTCTAAGATATTTACTGTCTAGAGATTTACAGAAAAGTGTGTTGATCTCTGTTTTAACTTAATTTACTTTAAGATCTCTCTGTCAGTACATCCAGATCCACACCATTTTCTTTTTGTTTGCCAGAGTGTGGCAGAATAATTTGGTCATTTGACTATGAATGGATTTTTGGGTGGCTTCCTACTTTTTGCTCTTAAAAGAAATGAGTGCAATGGATGGCTCTAAGTATGACATTTTGTGCACACATGTAAGTTTTCCTGAGATTATCTGGAGGGCAGTTGCTGAGTGAAACGACCAACTTATTTTATTTTATTTATTTTTTAAATTATGTTTTATTTTTCATACTATTACAGGTGTCCCAATTTTCCCCCTTTGCCCTCCTCCACCTGCTTCCCACTCCCTCAGGCAATCCCCACACCATTGTCCATGTCCATGCATCATGTATATATGTACTTTGGCCACACTATTTTCTATGCTGTACTTTGCACCGCTATGACTATTCTGCAACTACCAATTTGTACTTCAATCCCTTCACCTTTTTCACCCATTCCCTGGCTCCTTCCCATCTGGCAATCATCAAAATATTCCCTGTATCTATGATTCTGTTTCTGTTCTGCTTGTTTGTTTATTTTGTTTTTTTCTTTTTTATATTCAGTTGTTGTATTTATTGCCATTTTATTGTTAATATTTTTGTTCTTGTTCTTCTTCTTAAAAAACACCCTTTAGCATTTCATATAATACTGATTTGGTGGTGATGAACTTCTTTAGCTTTTTCTGGTATGGGAAGTTCTTTATCTGTCCTTCAGTTCTAAATGCTAGCTTTGCTGGGTAGAGTAACCCTGGTTGTGGGTTCTTGCTTTTCATAACTGAATATTTCTTGTCAATCCCTTCTAGCCTGAAAAGTTTCTTTTACAAAATCAAATGATAGTCTTATGGGAGCCCCCATGTAGGTAACTAGCTGCTTTTCTCTTGCTGCTTTTAAGATTCTCTCCTTGTATATAACCTTTGGCATTTTAATTATGTTGTGTTTTTGTGTGGGTCTCTTTGGGTTCATCTTGTTTGGGACTCTCTGTGCTTCTTGAACTTATATGTCTATTTCTTTCAACAAGTTAGGGAAGTTTTCTGTCATTATTTTTTTGAATAGGGTTCCAATTTCTTGTTCTCTCTTTTCTCCTTCCTGCACCCCCATGATGTGAATGCTTATGTACTTGAAGTTTTCCCAGAAGCTCCTTAAACTATCTTCACTTTTTTGGGTTCTTTTTTCTTTTTGCTGATCTGGTTGGTAGTATTTTGTTTCTTTATATTCCAAATCACTTACTGATTCTTGGCTTCATCCACTCTACCATTGAGTCCCTGTAAATTGTTCTTTATTTCAATTAGTGTATCCTTTGTTTCTCTCAGGATTGTTTTTATATTTTTGAGATTCTTACTAAGTTCATTAAGCATCCTTATAACCAGTGTTTTGAACTCTGCATCTAGTAGATTACTTATCTCCATCTTGTTTAATTCTATTTCTGGAATTCTGTTCTATTTTTTATTTGGTCCATGTTTCTTTGTCTCCTCATTTTGGCAGCCTCCCTATGTTTGTTTCTATGTATTAGATAAAGCTGCAGGTCTCCTGGGCTTGGTAGAGTAGCCTAATATAGTAGGTGTCCTACAGGGTCCAGTGGCACAGTCCCACTCATTACCCAAGCTGGATACTCAAGGTGCACCTACCGTGTGGGCTGTGTATACTCTCTTGTTATAGTTGAGCCTTGATTGCAGTTGGCATGTCTAAGGTCAGCCACTTCCTCTGTTCTGGTCAGGGTCACACAGCATAAGCTACAAAGTGATATGCAGATGGTTGCTACTTGAACTGGGCTTGGAAGTGCCCAGGTGAGGCTAAGCTGTTAACCAAGGCTGGTTGTTGCTAGTGCCAGGACCAACATATTTTAGATTTGGATAGAGATAAGTTACCCTCCAAAAAAGCTGTGCCTACTTAAACTTTTGCCAGCAATGGGTGAAAGGGCCAATTTTCCCAAATTAAAAAAAACAGCTTTAATGTCTGGATTTTGGGAATTCTTTCCAATCCCACATAATCTAGCCCATCCTCTTCCAAGAATGTAGCCTTCAACCCTACATGGTCAGAGGAGAGGAAAAGGCAAAGTTACTAATTGGGAAGTTACAGTAATTGAGAACAGTTGGGTGCTAAAATAGTAGAAACTTCATAGAATTCAGAGAATAGAGGAACTGTTTAGTTTAGAGTGGGCAGGGAGGCTTCATGAAAAGGAAGGACTTGGTCTGGGCTGGAAATGTAAGTGGTATTAAAAGAAAAGAGGGCATTTCCTGTGGGTGAATTGGGAACTGGCTTCTCTTCTCTGCAACCCAGCTGCTACCCAAATGCCCAGTGACATGAGGAAAGCAAATCAGTTTTCATAAGTATTTCCAGTACCAAATGCTTCCTTTCAGCAATGCTTACAGAAGGGGGCTAAAGATAAGTTAATGGATGTGAAGGTGAGACCATAGCTTCAGGGTAGGGTGGGGTTGGCAGGATGTTCAAAGGGGGTAGAGAGGAAGTACCACAGCAGCTTTATGGAAGTGAACATCATATCCCCTTCTCACTGTTCCTGGGGAAAAATGCATCAGAAAGGGGAGAAGATGGGAAATACTCACTGACCAGGTAGCTTGAGAACTCATGCTGGAGTATGGTGCTGTGGCTCTAAGCTCACCTGAAAAGGGATGCTGCTCCTTTGGTTGTGGGTTTGTTTGCACAAACATTTCAGAGAGAGTGCTGGACACTCTCTCTGAGTGTCCATTAGCAGCAACAAAATCTATTGGTTGCTTATTATTCTCTGGCAACTTTCTAAGCATTTTGCATAGTAACTTACCTAGCCCCACAACAATTCTATTATTGTTTTACTCTCTTATATGAGAAAAATAACACTTAGAGCAGTTAAGGAAACATTCAACATCCAATAATTAGAGGTAGAGTCAGGATTTGGACTCTAGGGATGCTGACTCCCAACCCAAAGTCCAAAGTAAACCATTTGGTTTTATTAGCATGATCATCCTTGTGTTCTAGGCAAGTTTCATAACCTCTCTGTACCTCCATTTATTCAGTGCAAAATAGGTGCAGCACTAATCTCTCAGAGGGATGTTGTACAGATTAAGTGAGAGGTACATGCAAAGCCCTTGAATAGGGCCTACATCTCAACTATTACTGTTATTCTCCTACTCCATTACAGATGGGAGACTGAAGATTTTTCATGCATAGTGATGGGGTTCTGACCCAGCAGACTGGCATGGTGGGAGATCAGATGGAGTAAGGATGTGTAGAAGACATCAGCTGGGCTGAGGACAGAGACCATGTTCTTAGCAGCTTGGGCTAAAGGTTTTCACTATTTTGTGAAAAGGAAGAAGTGCGAAGCCAACCAGGAACCCCAGTGACTGCAATTTATGGGATGCTCTGTCGTTATAGTGACATGAACTCTTCAGGTACTTCTCATGACTGACAGTGTGTGTTTGGCTGCTTAAAACAAGAAAATTCATAGAGTCATGGACTAAACACTACCTGTTGGTGTGGTTGAAAAGAGCTAACTGCACAGCATGGACCTGCCTCACCATGGCAGACCAGGTGCAGGTAGCTAGCAGGAGCCTGGGGAAACAGCTTGGACCTGCATCAGAGTCCTCTGGGGAGTTGTTAACGTGAGGGCTCTGGCTCTGTGGGCCTGAGCCTTGAAGTGAATGTACCTTGTCTCCAAGTTCACAGGATATCTGGGTCTGTGGTCCTCACACCCAACTCTTAAGAAGTTGAGGGACAGGTTATTGCCTCAGTAAGGCAGATTCTCCTCTCTGTGCAACAAGGCACTCTGCAGCCAAGTATATCTGTAAATACACATATTAGTAGGTGCACATCAATTATATTCCTGGCAGAAACCGATATAAACTAGATCCAACTTCCTGCTGATTTTATTCCTAGTCATGAAAAGAATCTCAATGTAAATGTTAAGACATTAATATTCTTCATATATTGTTCTTCATCAGTTAAATTGCCCTTGCAAATTGCTCTCCTTTAGTTAGAGCCTCTGGGAAGTCCTTCAATAGAAGTAATCAAGTTAAGCTCACTTATTCTTTAGATCCTCTGGGTCAATAAATCTGTGAGCTGGAGTAGTAGATTCAGTTATGGCATGTTATGAGCAAGCCACTTGAATAATGTCAGGCATAGTTTTGACATTCAAAGCACAGATCACATTTAAAATCAAGGCAGGGTAATGACTTTTATTAATTATCCATGTCTTTCCTGTCTTCCTCCTTTACCAGCTGTTAAGCATTTGAGAAAATGGTAAAAGACAGCCTATAAGCAATTGAGTTTTTCTTTTTTAAGAGACAGATGGAATCAAAGTATCTATTTTAAGAAGTTTTAAAATTTAGTTTATGTCTACAGAGTACCACATCATTATAAAGGTACCATATGCTTTCCTTTGGTGCCTTTAGAATTTCATTGTAGAAGAGGTTGGCTCAATAGTGGTTGGTACTGGAGCAAGTAAAACACAGATGGTTTACTCATACAGATGACTTCACTCCAGTAATGCCACTTTTCCCACATTCCTCCCCCAAAAAACATGGCTTCTGGGCCAGTTTTGTGCTGTGCTGTTGGGGTACAGAGATGAAAAACTATAATTTTGTGCCTTCAGTAAGTTCATGGATAACCTCATATGGTGTAATTTGAGTGGATTAGGGTGCTTTCCACCCTAATTAATATAATGACTCTTTCAAGTTTTTTACGTTTTTCTGTGCATGCAAAACACTGGGAGAAATGATTAACTAGTCTTTATTATTAAACATCAGGCTTTTAGAGAATCATAGGATAATCAGCATCTTTAAGAGATTATACAAAAGTCAGTCAGTAAGTCAATGGACTTGGGCCCCTATTCTAGGGACCTTTGATTTTGCTCCTGAAGTTGAATATCTAAGGTCCCTAAGGCAGTTTTTTATCAATTGTCTACTGATTCCGTAGAGCAGAGGTTCTCAAGCTTTAGTGTGCTCTAGAATTGCTTGGAGGGCTTGTTATAGTGTGAATTGTTGGTCCTCTGCCCCAGGCTTTCTGAACCAGTAGGTCTGGGATGAGGCCTGAGAATCTTCCTTTCTAACAGGTTCCTAGGGGTTGCTTCTGCTGGTCCAGGGACCACACTTTGAGAATCACTGCCTTGGAAGTTTTGGTATATGTGTGGGTAATTTATTAATATGAACAAAAATGCTATTCAGTAAATAAAAAACATCCAGTTATAGAGCACTTATCACATGCTAGCACAGTTTTGGGTACTTTACAGGCAAAAGGAGAAACAGGGGGATGAAGAAAACGAGTCCAGTTCATAAGTGAGAGTCCTGAGGCTCTCCAGGGCTGGCCCGTCGGTGCTTGCCGCAGAGAGATGCAGGAGGGGGCAGGTACTCGGACGGGCCAGGGCAGGCAGCTATCCTGCTCAGAACAGCTTGTTTCCTGTCCTAATTGTTCCCTTAGTGATGTTTGTCATGTGGTTCTTGAGAAGTTATGATGCTTGTTATACAATAACTCTGTTCCCTCAGTGCCATGACTTCTCACCCCAAACACATCCATGATTGCATCAGTAGGTAGTGGTTGGGCTTTGTAGTCCAGTGGATATACACTCAGCAACTGACACATATTTTCTAACTAGAGAATTTCATGGGGGACAATTTAAATGTATGCTGTTGTGGATGAATCCATACTGTTTTGTGAGTGTGCACATGCAAGTGAGAGGGATAAAGAAGTAAGTTTTTCTGCATCATGTTGGTTTGCAGAATCTGTGTGCTCTGTCCTTATGCATTGAAGCTCCGACCCACTTTTTTTTTTTTCCTGCACATCCCACATCTTCTACGGACATGACTTCCACATCAAGAGTTTCTTCTAACACCAGTCTTTGGGAAAAAAGTTTATCATACTTGCCTAATTTGATGTGAAAGGCCTGGCTGAAAGTCAATCACCTGACTCTCTACCCCCTTGTACTGCATGACCCCTCTTGGCCCCTCCACCACCCACTGCACTAACAACCTTCAATTTCTCCTTCATTGTAATGTGCTTTATGTACAAACTTCTAAATCATTGTTTATTTTTTAGACTTATTTCTGGGGTTCTCCTAATATCTGTGAAAGCTGAAAATTTTTTCCATTAAAATATTTTTCCTACTGATGGATTTTCACTTAACATTAGGGACATGAGGAATGAAGGAGGTGGTTAAATGGAGGAGAGGTGTAACTTCTACAGAGAAGGTAAGGGAGGTATAAGAAGTTTGCCAAATTCACCAGTTCATGCCAGGAATTATTCCAACTAAATAAAATGCTCTTCAACCAGAGTAAGGGTAAATAGGAGGGTGAAAGAAACAGGAAAATCAAGTTTATCTTCTTGGTCTTCCTCATTTAGGCCATCTACAGTGTTTTGAAGGACACTGGAGGACTGATGAAGTTCCTTCTTGGAATGAGCCAAGGCTTGAGATGTAAGTTTGTGCAATGTACCTCTGCCAGTATGGCTTGGAAGACTGATTGTTCCCATCACCCTTTATTCCATTGATGCGCATTGCAAATAGGCCCTCAAGGGTATTTGCTTCTGGGTGGAAAAGTACAGATGACACACTCATTGCTGAACTTCATACCTCAGAGAAGCAGCCAAAAATCTATGGCTCCTGTGAGAGCAGTCACTGAATGCGCTGGGTCAAGCTCCATGGCTGGTACATGAATATTATTCTTTGAACACAGGTAGTTGTGCCTTCCACCTTACAGGTGCTTAGTGTCTTACTGTCTCCAAGTAAGTCTTAATTAAATGCCCTGCAGGTACCTAATGGTTTTGACCCTCAGAAAGAAGTGCTAGTTGGATAGTAGAGATTTAAAAGCAATAATCACAAACAACTATTTCCAGGCTTTTCCTTGCATGCCAGTTTGAGTGTGGTCTAAGGTTCTTGTTGGCCATGATGTGGGTTGGCGGGGATGGGGTAGTGCATGCAGAACATGCTGCTGGAACAAGTCTTTAGGGCCTTTGCTCTACCAGCTTCTGCTCTCTGCCCCATTCATTTCTTGGCACCTGGAGAGGGAATGGTGTTATTGCATGGAGTTTTGGCTTTTGTGGCCATACACTGTGGTTATATTTCATGTGCATGTAGGAAGCTGCCTGGATGTTGTATTATTTTCTCAAGGCACTTGAGTTAGCAAAAGTAGCTTGGCTTAAGCTAATGAGCTGTTTCCTTTTATCTTGTCCTGTTCTAAGGTAAATTAAATCTACTTATAAAATGTAGACTCTTAACTACTATTTTTAAAGATCATCTTTCTAGGAAAGGTCTGGGTAAGTGATGGCTTTCTCATTCATTAATTGTAAGCAAGGCAGCTTCTTGACTCTCTCTACAGAGGAAGGGAGAAGCCTAACCTCTTCGGGGACCCAACCCAACTCACAAGGTTTCAGGATTGGAAGGGAAGCACAGGTTTTGCAGTCAGGTTGATCTAGCATGGAACCATGTCTCTGCCACATGGAGTGTGGAAATGGGTAAGACTTTCACTTCCAAGCTATCACTTCCTCATCTTCAAAATGAGAATGAGAATGCTTACCTTACTGGATTGTTCCAGGGATGGGAGATAATGTTTCCAAAGTACCTGGCTTGGTACGTAACAAGGGCTAGATAGATGGTGGCCATTACTGATGGGCTCTGGTTCTTCAGGCACCAGTATTATATGGGTCCTATAACATGTACACCAGAGAACTTTTGTGGACACATCTAGGGTCAAGGTTGGGAACAATTCTTAGTGACTTGGTATGGAGAGGCAATTCTCCATGGTGTTCCCATGTATCTGTTCAAACATGTTTGAGTAGCAGCCAACCTTGGAAGCTGGGAATGTTGAAACTTAGAAATACCTGCCTCTCTGGAGATGTTCCAAGATAGTAAATTCCCACCCCTGTCTCTAGAAATATTGGCTACATTCTGAGTGAAAAAAGCTCTCTCTCCCTCCCACCCTCCCTCTCTCTCTCTCTCTCTCTCTTTTGGATGAGCAGTTATGAGTAGCTCACATCTAAGATCAAGGTCTCCTCATTTGGATTCTTATACTGTGATGCATCTACTGCAGTGCAGGCACCATCTGGCCCTTACAATGTCACTCTGTAGCATAAGATATTGCCCTGGCTGCCATCTTTGCCATCAGAAATAATTAGTCTTTGTCTCTGTCCCAGGAGCCTTTTGCTTCTGATGGCATATGCACATGAAATGGGGGCAGTCAACATTTTAGTTTCTAGGTCAGGTGAAATCTCAGGCCCTTTACAGTTTCTGTTTAACACTTTAATACTTGGTGCTGAGTCTTTAAAAACAGGTCATTTTACTTACCCAGAAGTGTAATTGTTATGACTATGATATAATGTATAATATATTATATATAGATAGACAGATAGACACATCCTCACCTTAGCGTGATGCTTCTATACCTGACTCTCAAAAAGTGATGACAATTTATAGCCAGTTATTATTGCATCCACTGAAACTGCTGTGTGGTATTTACCTATGCAGATAAGGACCAGATGACAGGAAAGGAGTGAGAGGTGCTTCAGAAGCACTGTGGCAGGAGATGCACTGTGGCAGGAGTCCCTTCCTGACAATCACCCCTGGGAGCCCCATTGGACCAGCACATGGCACAAACAGGAAAAGTGCAATGCAGCCTTGTTCATATTCCAGCTTGGTGGTCAGGGGTACATGCACTCAAGAGAGTCAACAGCAAGGCAGGAGGAGGTGTGATAGTTGGCTTCCTAGAAGAGGTGACAAGTTATTGTCCCTGGAGGATGAGGAAGAGGGGAGATGAGGAAAAGGAGCCCCAGAGCAAAGACTGAGAGGAAAGAATGAGCATAAACATACTTGCCTTTCCTTCATATCTGAGTTTGGTTAGTTGCCAAATACCACATATTTATTTCTAGAATGCTGCTCATGCACACCATCTCCTTCCCAATGCTAATCCCTGCCTTCCTTTTCCCATGGTGATGGGAAAATGTTGACAAAAAAATAATGACAAAAAAATAATGGACAGTGGGAGGATGGGAGTAGTGAGAAATTAAGAAGCTAAAGAACTGGTGTGTGTAGCCCATAGACATGGACTAAAAGGTGTGGGGATGATGTTATGGGGTGCAGGGTAGAGGGGATAAAGGGGTAAAAATAGGACAATTGTAATAGCAC
>PVJD01019836.1:0-10801 GCA_004026545.1 Mormoops blainvillei
ATATATGAGTGAAATCATATGGTACCTGTCTTTCTATGACTGGCTCATTTCACTTAGCATAATACTCTCCAGGTCCACCCGTGCTGTCACAAAGGATCATACTTAACTCAGCCCTCTGAGTAGAAGCAAAATCAATAGGAAATTGCTCACCTGGGGAAGGATTTTGTTCAATATACTATGCTCTCTATAGATGAGACATTTCTTCCCACCCGGGAAGTCTCTTCTAGTAATGCACTTGGCAAGCTTTGATATAGGTGCAGTTTCTAGAAATATTACACACACATACACACGATGGTCTCAAAGCTAAAAGACAAGAATTCTTTTGAGATTTTCACTCTAACATTAGATACTCCAAATTATTGCTATTTATATATATGTTATTAAAATCATTCATTTGCACATTTACAATTGACTTTAAAACACGGTATATTTCCCACTTTGCCATCAATGTGTGTCAAAAGTAACAGTAATTTGTATACAGTGCAATTATGTTTTGACAAATTAATGATGACTCATGCAAATTTTGTATAACGAGAATTAATAACTAGAAGCTCTGTCCCAATATGTCCATGTGTTTCTCTGCTGGAATGTTACAGGAGCTCACACAAAGATGTAGCATTTTTTAAAGTCTGAGAATGAACAAACAGGCTATAATAAGGGAGATATAAATAAAATTAACACAAAATCCAAACTGACTTACATTCATGTCTTTATCTAGGTTAATATGCTAAAAAAAAAAAATGGCTCTACTTTCTAATGCCAAAAATACTCTTTGTAGATTCACAACTTGCTCAGTTGCTTTGAGTTCTAATGTATATTTATAATTTACGTTTTGATGGCTTCCAAACTCGACAAGAGGCAGCTTGCCACAAAGATACATGTGTGAATGCAGCTGTGGAAACAACCTAGAGATGTAGTTATCAATGTAGATATAGACATACCCAAAGGAAAGTTAAAATGGAAAAAGGAAAAGAAGAAAATTTATGAAGAGATGATAGCTGTGTCAGAAACCAATTTGAAATTTATTCAGGACTCCCAGCAGCCAAGATAAAAAAAAAAAAAAAAGCGGAAGAGAACTGATTATGTAGTAAGCAGGTCTCTCAAATGCATTCTGTAGGATGTTAATCATAACCCACTCTAACAAGTTGATGGAGTGGAGGCATATTTGACTTGTTAATCTTGTCTCCAGCCTTCTCTTTAGAAGGTAACAATGGTAAGTATATGCATTGTCTAAGTAAAAATAAAAGACAAAAATGGAAATTTACAGTCCCAAAGTGATAATACTTTGACATGAAAACAGCCCCTTTTTTTGTCCTTGCTACCTGGACATTTTTAGGAAAACCGCCCCTCATTTCAAAAATATTGGGCAAGCCCTGGCTGGTGTGGCTCAGTGGACTGAGCGCCGGCCTGCAAACCAAAAGGTCATCAGTTCAATTCCCAGTCAGGGCACGTGCCTGGGTTGCGAGCCAGGTCCCCAGTAGGGGGTGCGCAAGAGGCAACCACACATTGATGTTTCTCTCCCTCTCTCCCTCCCTTCCCCTCTGTCTAAAAATAAAATGAATAAAATCTTTAAAAATATTGGGCAATAATAACATCTCAGTGGATAATTACCAGACCCATTATGACACTGCACCAAGCAGTGCTCTACGAGCTGTAAAGTCTTCTACAGACAGCGGTTGTCAACATTGTCACTAGCAGTGACAATAAAAAGCACGTGGATGGGGAGGATTAGAGGGACATGGCCACAAGTGAATGACTGACACAAATATTAAGGGTCGTTTCAGCCAGCCTTGCTTATGCCCTTCTAATTCAACACACATCCTCGGTTCACTTGCCAAAGCCCAGGTTCTATTTCGCTAAACCCTTCAGCTACACCTTTCTGTGAGAAGACACAGGGCCTTCGGTAAACCAGTGTTTTGAAGGCAACTTCTTGCTTTTGGAGCTCCGGTCAGCATAGAAGATGATGGAGAGCAGGTAAGATTCAGGACAGCCATGCAAAGTGTGCTGCCACTTTGGCTTTCCTGGGAGCGCATGCTCGCTCGCTCACTCCCCCCCCAACTTTCTCTCTCTCTCTCTGTCCCCTCCTCTCTCTCGCTTTCTCTCATGCAGCTCTTGCACTGAAATAAGCTGATACAAATTAACTTGCAAATTTTTAAAGAAGGAGTATAGTTTTTCTTTTTATGTGTTTTTATTTATTGATATGAGAGAGAGATCAATTTGTTGTTCTACTTATTTGCGCAGTCACTGGTGTTCTAGGCAACACTTTAACCAGCCGAGCTGCCCAGCCAGGGCTGGCTACTTTTTTTTTTTATGTCAGTATCCTGGGATGCTAGAAAGAAGTATATTTTTTAAATGCACAGCCTTACTTTACAGTATGGTTCTATGTCTGTGAGCATCGGCAATTTTTATTTTAAAAATGTGCAGGAGAATATTCTATAAACAACAGTGTCTATTTGAATAGTAACATTTCTTGAGAGCTGTCAGGCAGCTTGTCCTTTACATTCGTTCTCTCATCTGGTGCTTTCAAAGTCCTATCCCATGGGGTCTGTTATTATCCCATTTTACATACTGCAACTGGTACTTAAAGAGAGCTGGGAGTTGAGCTTTAACTTCAATGTCACTTGTTAAGAGAGACTTTCCCCTATGCCCTACCTAATGCTGCATTGCTAAGTTACTCCGGATCCTATTACCCAACTTGCTGGCTTTACGGCGTTGATTAGATCCTGCATTTAATCAGGGCTTACACACTGCTGTGTGTCTCCTCCATAAGAATGTAGGCTCCAGGGGCAGGAATCGGGCCTGTCTCTTCCACCTGTGTCCTCAGCGCCTCGTGCCGTGACCGTATAAGCACAAAACACATTGCTGAATTAATGAGTAAATAAACAAATGAATAAATGCCTTCAAAGGGCAGGCATTTAACAATTACCTTTCCTCTGCAATCTGCTAGGGTTTTGTTTTGCTTTTTCCCCCTGCAGCACAAGGCAGGCATTAAGCAAATCATGAAGGTCTCTTGTGTGCTAGGAAGAGTTTATTTCAAATTGAAAGCAAGAGCATAACATAATTTTCTATAGGTCACCAAAGACACTGTTAATATGCTCCCAAAATGAAAGACAGCTTTGGAGTTTATGTGGCCGCTTCATGATATTCAGCCCTTTGATCCTTGACATCCTTAACTGTGTTTGATCCAGAGCATGGCTGAAAGCTTAACCGAAAATGAGTCATGCCAATAAATATTTACTTTCATCTCTTCTCTAAACGCCTGCAGAGCTTCTTCTGCCTAAAGTGTTTTAAAGGTGGAAATGAAGTTGATCATTTAAATGGCTTTGTGAAAAGGCAAGCAAAAGAAAACATTTCTAAGGCTCGGTATTTGTTTTCCAGCTGTGTTTCTATGTAGGAATTGCCTCTGAATTGCTTAAAATACAGGAGTTTAATTTTAAGAAGTTCAAAGTCTTAAGTTAAAAAATTGGCAAGCTCAACTAACGTGTTGTTATACGGACATTCAAATCACCTCTCCCTCCTGTTACCTTTCAGTACAGAAAGTGCCCAGCTATCTTTTCACTATTTTCTCTACGGTTTTTCCATCCCTATCCACCAGCCCCAACACACGCACCATCTTCTCACAGCTACCTTGCTTAGTCTGCCATGGAAATCCTTTGTGACCCACCACAGAAAATCGCCCCATCAGCCCCTCCCCACACGGTATAGATTCCTCCCTGTTCCTATAAACCTTTTTTTCCCATTGCTCTCATCACAACCTATTGCCCTTATCAGTTTAATTATCATATTTACGTGAGATCACTTATGGCAAAAAATATGTCTGATTCATATCTGTATCCCTAGTACCTGTCTCGGTGGTTGATGAGTAATGGGTTTTAATAAATACTGATTGAATAATGAATGAATGAGAAGGCCGAATCCAGTTTCTCTCTTGGCGAGTGGTGGCTGGCCAATGAGTGTGGGTAGAAGGTACCCCATGAGAGTCCTCCTGCTATGACGCTGATTTCCAGTCCCTACCACGGTCTGGACCATGAGCCTGAAACCAAAACAGTAAAACCACAGGGGCTTAGAAGAGGGCTGTGCAGAGCAGAAAAGGCAAAGTGAGAGCAGGAGCTCCTGGGGGAATTTGCCTTTGACAGTGTCCACGGGAACTGAAGGGACCCATTCCTCTTGGATGGTAAAGGAGACTTCTCAAAAAGAACTCAACCGAGAAAAAAATTTTTAGCCAAACTCCAGGAAAGTTTACACAACCACTTCTAGGGCTGTTATAATGGGACGGCCTGTGACTTTGAAGAATATGCATTTAAATAAGATTGAGCCTCCTTAAACTTCAACTTTGAAAGAGTTTTCTGGGAAGAAGTATACAAAAATAAATATACTAAAAATCGGAATGTTAAACAAGTGCAAAAAGAGGAATATAATTCTTGAAGTGATCTTTCAGTTCTGTACAGAGTAGTAAGAATTCCAGAACACAGTGGACTGAGACATGGACCAGAACTGGACTCAGAATGAAAACAGTAACATCAAATAGCCAAGGCAATGAAAAAAGAGATGATTTCCCAATACCATACTGGGTGAATGACTTAGCCAGTTTTCTAGGGGCAGGGAATTAAAGTTTGCAATAAACTTTTGTATGCATACATATTTTATTTATCTATTGAGTATGCAAATTGAACATGATGCTTTCTGCAATGCAGCTTCTTTCACGGTATTGGACCAATCATACTTCGATTATGATCTTAAAGCTGTGAACCAATTCTTCTAACTTCCTGTTTTCTTGCCTGCATCACTTGTCCCAAGCTTACCCATCCACAGGTTAGTTTTTTTTTATATCAGTCTCGCTTGGATGATGCCTCCACAATTTTATGTATGTCATCACCTCCCTAACACACCTACCCTGAGCCATTCTTCAGGTGACAAACTCCTACCCATCACTCAGAGCGCATCGTCCATTACTGTATCACTTTCTATGGGAAGCGTTTTCTCGGTGAGCCCATTTGGAATAACGTCCCTACGCCCTCATCCCACTTGCACACGATGCAGAATGGCCTTACCTTATCTACTCACGCTCTTTCCAAGGACACCTATCCAGTGTTTATGCTTTTGCTATTGCAATAAATCTGCAATAAGCCTACCTGTGACTCAAAACTTTGCATATTTATAAAGGATGCTCCAGGATAGAATAAGTGCCATTAAAATCACCATCTTCTTGAAATAATTTACCTGGGAAGATATCTGGCACTCTTTAGGCATTATGCTTGCTTCTTTGCCGCTTGGGAGGCGATTGTTAGTTTTGATTACCGTATTCTGTTGAAAATTGTGTGTTTTGTGTAATCTCTACACTTTCAATGAGAGTCTCTGTATCTGTGGTTATTTTCTTATTTACTCCTAGTTTTATGTATTTTCCCTTTCATTGCATGCCATGCATTTGTTTTCTTAATTATGTGATTTATTTATCAAGTCTGCTATTTTATCATTTTATAATACATTAATTTTTAGCTTTATCATTATTTCCTTATTTTGTTTTCTATACACAGTATTTTTTATTCTGCAATAAAATCCTTATTGGAAGTTTAATTAATTTATTATTATTGTAAAAGTAACATTTTTGTTACACATTTTTCTTCTGAATATAATTTCGGCTCTCATTTATAGAATTTGTAGTGTTTTTATTATTGTTGTTATCTAGACACAAACCTATAGCAGTTTTAATTTTCTCTTCGACATCAGAATTTATTATTTTTTTTAGTTGGTAGTACTTTTATGCTTATACATTTGTATATATATCGGTTTAATTGAATGTATCTACTGAACATTTATTTGCTTATAGTTTTGTTGATTTTCTAATTGGCGTTTCAAAGATTAAAGACATAGAAGCATCTTTCCTCTTGTCTCTGCCCACACGCACATGCACATGCACGTGTGTAAGTAACGATACGCCTGTGTACACATGTAAGCCAAGCGCTGTCAGGGCCTGGCAGTGGTGATGTTTGGTGCATCACACAGAGGAAGGTCGTGCTTTCCCCTAACCACACGCGCTCGTGTAGAATTATTATTGCTCTGATTGGAGGATTTATTACGTTTGTAAAATATTTAAAATATTTTTCCGAACAGAAAGTATTGGTTCCGCTTTCTGTGTATGTAATTACCAGTGTTATTTGACATCACATGTTTTCGCCCATGTGTTCATTCACTTAACACGTTTTTCCTGCCTGCCTTCTGTGTGCCAAATATTGGACACACACAGTGCAGGGGATAACATATTAACCACAATGAGCGCCGAGGACCCAGGGGGCAGCGGTAGCTCTTCGATGGTTCGGATTCCCACCAGTGACAGGAATTTGGTTGGACGGGGTCAGCTCCATCCGACGGAAGAGCCGTGCTGTCGATTGGACGTATTTACTGTCCTGCCACACTCTGCACGCCTGTCCCTCTGTTCTTTGTCATGTCATGCGCAAATGGTGGTCTGTTTATCCATTCTGTTTGTGATATTTTCCCTCTTGTTCATGTACAAGTATTGTTCATTCTTGAATTTTATTAACCTCACGAAATTGTCTCAATCTTGATCATTTTTTCGTATTTTTTTTCAAAAGCCAACAATACGTTGCCCAGTACCCTCCATGCCCACCTGAATGGACCTGTAGATGCAGATGGCCCCCAGGATGTTTGCAGCTTCCCACCTGAGAGCCCTGAATCTGCTCTCGTGCTCCTGCAGGCTTCCCTCTCCAGCCCCAGGCGTTCCCCTGGCTGCCCGCCCTTGTGGCACTGCAGAGTGATGCCCTTCAGCGAACCTCAGCGATGGAGGGTGGCGGCCAGTACTAACTGCCCAGGGCCCTGTTTCCTGGTAGAATCACTCCGAGGTACGTCGCACCTTGTAGCCCTGCCCCGGAGTTTGTAGTAGAAACCACGAACACTCTTGTTACTGGCTTTTTCCTTTTACTTGCCCACGTCCCCTCTTCCTCTCCTGTGTCCCGAGGTCACCTCTCCACTAAAGCACGTGCACCCAGATTTTGTCTCACATTAAGACAACATGACACACTTCGAGATTCACATATCCCTCTATTTCGGGAAAAAAACCACTATTTTACATTTTTCCCATTCCACAGTTATTTTGGTTATTTTGTTCATGAACCCCCATTTTTGTACAAGCCCCTAACTTCCAAATAGTTCATTTTATCTTTAATTGCTTTCTCCTTGGCCCATTTCAACTGCATTCTGTAGGTTTTTTCATAATTGCCTTTCACATAACTGACTCTATTTCCTGCAAGTCAATTCTATGCATTGTTCCTTCTGGTGCGGTTTAAATACTATCCCATAATGTGTTTTAATTTCTTTCCCTGGCTCTGCCATTTCCCACTTCATCACATGCTCTTAACTTAGCCCCTCCTGCAGGAGAGCTTGCCCCTGGTCTCGGGTCGGATTCCTTGAAGCAGAGTCCGAGACGGACTTCAGTGAGAAACATATTTATCAGAAAGTGCTCATGGAACCCACACGTGTGAAAGGAGGAGGAAAAAGTCAGGACCGGGCAGAGAACATCACCCTCTGGCGCGGCTCCGAACAGGAGCGCGGACCGATCGCAGGGGCAGTGCTGGAGCACACGTGGCTTGTCAGTGAGGCCCCACGTAGGACGAGATGGCCAGGCCTGCGGACCTCTGTGCTGGTTGGTCAGTGGGTGCTGGCCCCTGGGGAGGGCTGGGTGAGAGGTGAATGGCTCTCTGCCACTGAGGCAGTCCCAGATGGACAGCCCTTGGTCATCTGCACTCCAGCTGCTCCAGGGGCACGTCCTTGCCGGGGGAGAGCTGGGTAGCACCCCTTGGTGTCCATCATTATTCCTTCTCCAGGCACAATTTTGAATTCATATTTATTTTTATTTCTTTGAGGGTGCAGTTCAGTTTCTATTGAAGATTCTCCTTATTTTTTGAATATTTTCTTTAAAAAATCACTTTTCATCTTCGTTACAAATTTGGTGTCTCCATATTGTGGACAGTGGCATGTCTGGTACATTTACTGAGGTTCATCTTTTCTGTATGTTATCTGTTACAGGACGGACAGCTTTTTCTAAGCCATCTCTTTTTCCAAGACCGTGGTAATGGAATTTTCTTAATTTACTGCTCTCCATTCACCTGGATACTGTCTCCATCTCATTCTCTTGATATTTATACAGAAGGGCTGGATATTGACAGTGTGGAATGTGTGTGTAGTCACTGGGTCTCAAGCAGGGGGATGCACTGAGTAATAAGTCACAGCCACTTTGGACCAGCATCCCGTCAGGCAGGCTGTGTATTTACACAAGCTATGCCCTGTGCCTGAAGTTCTCGTCCTTCTGCCACTAACGTGGTACTTGTAGATTTATCCTTAGGCTCTCGGTTCAGCAGTTACTCCTCAGGAAAGTTGCCACTGGTCGTCTGAACCTGATGAACTTCCCTGTTATAAATACTGAGAGTAGGTCTTGATGAGAGGTGGAAATAATAATTAAACTGCCTTTAATAAGGGAATAGTAGGCAGTCAATTGATTGTCCTTGGGGATAGATGGTCGACTAGGTCACAGAGCAGGTATTCAATATTTCTGCTGTTTTATTTTTACACGTTTGAACAGCATTTAGCGCAGTTAACATTTTACCGATTTGGGGTCACTTTTTGATTAATATATGTCTCTCACTAGACATGAGAGTAGAGGCCAGATCTATTTGCTCACCACTGTATCTTGGCACCTAGCAGAGTGTCCAAACCCAGTAGATACTCAATAAATTTCAACTGAATTTAATGTTGAGTAAACGGATGAATTCCAAATTGTTCAAGATACCACATGTTGGTTAATTCGTTGTCCAATTCCGTATAACTTACTACAAATGCTTGTGTTTATAGACTTGGAAATGCAAACGTCTTTAAAGCACACTAAGAACATCATGAAATAGCTGTTAAAGACCTCTGGTGCTCCATGCCACTATTGAAAAGAAGCGAAAAGCTGTGAAGGACTTTTGACCAGAGATAAAATACGCATCCATACCAACAACACATCTAAGGAAGTACCCATCAGCCACAAGTGACAGAAAACTCATGTCTACAGTAAGCCCTCCATATCCTTGGGCTCTGCATCCTTACATTCAAACAACCGTAAATTTAAAATAATCGAAAAAAAAGGATGATACATTGTTGTTGACATGTGCTTTGTAGTCGGCTTCGTGATCATTATGTCTGAAGTGAACACGTACAGACTTTTCTCCTAGTTGTTATTCCCTACGCAAAACAGTGTAAGAACTATTTACATAGCATTTACCATGGATTAGGTATTATAAGTAAATCTAGAGATGATTTAAAGTATATGAGAGGATGTGCATAGGTTATAAGCAAATACTGAGCCATTTTATGAGTGGCTAGAGCATCCATTGATTTGGGTACCTATGGGGGTCTGGGGGCCGCTCCCCCACAACACCAAGGAACCACCGATCTCATCATTCTCATGACTGTTTAAGGTGAGCTGATGGGAAAATGTACTAATTTCTTATCAGTATTTTCAGGTTAGTAAGCAAGAATGAGGACATTTTAACATTTAACCAGCTCATCGTAAAAGTGTCAGGGTGGTTTTTTAAGTGATTGGAAAAGTATGCTTTAATCTTTTTGTTTTGTTACATCCTGTGGTTAAGCACTCTAAAATTACCCAAGAGAAATTAATCTCTTAAATTTCATGTTGTTATAAGGGAAGGATTGAGGGTGGGAGGTGGCGGTGGTTGGGGCTGGGAAAGTGGTGGCAGGAAAATGTTGACAAAAACAAAACAAACAAAACAGACAGGGGGAGGTTAAGAATAGTATAGGAAACTGAGAAGCCAAAGAACTGATATGTACAACCCACAGACATGAACTAGGGGAGGACAGGGGATGATGGGATGGGGTGCAGGGCAAAGGGGATATAGGGAAGAAAAAAATGGGACAACTGTAATAGCATAATCAATAAATTTCATGTTGTTATAAAAAGAAATTCCATTTCTTCTGGCCTTCCAAGAGTTCTTATCGGTGAAATCTACGCTAACTGATATGTTTCTTCTCAATTTGCACGTTTTCAAAACAACTACAAGTTTTACACTTTATAAAGTCCATGTCCAAGCTTGTGACAGCTCGACTGTCTTTCCTGTGTGAAATTTATTTATGCTCTGGTAACCTGAAAAATACCTTACATTGCAAATAAAGATCGGTGAATGTCAACACTCTGAAATATTTTCCAAAAAGAAACTGATGGTCTTATAAAAGTCTTCATTTTGTTCAAAAAAAAAAATATATATATATACCAATTCTCCCTCCCCTGGAAAATAATTGGATGCTCAGTGTCTATGTTCTGCCTATCAGTCCTCTTTCCCTGGGGCTCGTGGCCTTCCCAGGCAGTATCTCGGGCTCCTTATATTAGCTCTTCCATCTAAATCCTGCAATTCCCATAGAAAGTGTTATTTTACCCACAATGGCATCCTGCACACCCCTTTTAAAAAGACTAAAAACCCTCTACAGAACTATAGTCTGATACTTTTTAAAACATAAATGTCTTCCTTCTGTGATCAACACACTTCTAACACAAGCAGGAATCCACTATGTAGAGTGAGGAGGTCACTGCCAGGTCACTGATCACTTTGGAACCAGAGGAGTTTCCCAAACACCTAAACGAGCCCTCGTGTGGTCTGTTGTCTCTACTTCAAAGAACTTTCATTCTTTCTTCTTTAATTTTGAGCATAAAAAGTCTCTGATGAGTCCTCTTACTATTGCTAGACTGACTCATGGAAATATGCAAACCATCCAGCCCATTTCACAGAGAGGGAAA
>PVJD01019837.1:0-10797 GCA_004026545.1 Mormoops blainvillei
AATCCAACATGGGTAGAATTCTAGAATTTAGCACACTGGAATGGACAGGATATAGCAACTGAGCATTCCAGAATGGAAAGGATTCCAAATAGCATTCAGTTTATAATTCTGGACTGGAAAGGATACTAGAAGTAATAGAGGTGGTGATGCCTGTGTTCTAGAACTGATGGGGCTGTTAGTGACAGAACTCTAGATTTCAAGCTTCTAGAATGGACATAATTTTAGAATTCTGGGTTCTGATAAGGGAAGGTTTGAAATTGGGGTGATGTTGAGAATTCTAGAAAGCAAAGAATATGGGAATGTGTAGAGTTGTAGAATTCATTATCCCACAGTGGACAGGATTTTGAAATCAAGCATTGTATTCTTAATTCTGAAATGGGCAGGTTTCTAATTGGGGTAAAGTTGAGAATTCTAGAAATGGCAGCAATCTGGCTTGGGATCGAGGATTCAGGAATGGAATGGATTGTGGTTTACATGCAGAACATAATTCTGGAATGTAGTGATTTCTAGAAGGCATGGAGTTGGAGAAACCTGCGGTCTAGAACTGATAGTGTTGTCAGTGAGTGGACAGGTTTCTGAAAATCAGTATTGTCAAAACGACAGAGTCCTCCACTGTATGTTGTTCAGGTACCGGAATGGAGAGAATTACAGCTTGCAGGGGATTCTGGGTTCGGGTTTCTAGAAAGGACAACATTCTAAATTGGATGGTGTCCCATGCATCAGAAGGAGAGGGACTCTTGAGTGGAGGGTATCCCAGGTGTAGAGTGGTCTCCATCGTACTGTATTCAGGGTATTAGGATGGACAGGATGGTGGTATGGGCCTGAATGTGGAACACAGATGTATGGAAATGAGTGGGTTCTTAAATGCAGAGAATCCTAAACTTCCGGGGTGAAGAATGGACAGCATTGTGAAACATGTGATTGCAGGATGGATGGGATCCTCCCATTCATGATCCTGGAATAGACAAGAATCGTCCTGTGATGGTATTCAGAAAGGGATGGTATTCAGGATCGACCTGGGTTGGAGAGAATGCCAGCATGCTCTTCATTCTGGAATCCTTCATGCAGTTATCCACAGGCCCCAAATGGGATGATGTTCAGGAAGCTTGAACCGACTCGATCCTTCAAGGAATAGAGTATGAACAAGCGGAGCATTCTGGACTTCAGGCTTCTAGCATGGAGAGGACAGAATTTGGGAGGCTGTGTGGAATTCTAGAGTGGACAGGATCCCAGAAGTCAGGGTTCTGGAATGGACAGAGTGCTGGAATTCCGGATTCTAGAAAGGATAGGGTTGGAAAAGTAGCTGGTCACCCGGGTGTTAGATTGTTCCTAATTCTACAGCAGACCAAGTTCAGGCATTGAGAATGATGGAGTGGACCGGGTCACAGATGCGACGGTGTCCACGTGTCTGGCCTTGGCAGGACACAGGAAAAGATGGAATCCTACAATTCGGGACTTGAGTGAGGGTTGGATTCTCTGGAAGGTGGTATGTAGGATTCTCGAAGGGGCAGATTCCTCTCGTTGAGAGGATTCTGTAGTTCAGAATTATGGAATGGAGGTGATGGCCAAAGAACGGACACAATTCTAGATTGGGAACACTTCTCAGTCTCAGGACTGTGGAATTGAAGGGATTTTAAGTGGGATCATGTTCTGTTTTGTAGAGTGACCAGTTTCGGGAGGGGGCAGGAGTCGACATGCCGCAGGATGTTCAGAGGTATGGTGTGTCGGAGTTCACAAGTTCAGCCTTCTGGAATAGAGACGATTCTAGGGTGGCCACGGTTCTGGAAATCCTGATGAAGAATGAGCGGGATCCACACTGGACCGGGCCCTTTAATGGACATGAGTCTGCATGGAATCCTCTCTGGGACTGCAGATGGGGTGAGATTCTAGAATGTCCCAATCTCGATGTCAAGATAGTAGAAGGGATTTGAATCTGCAATTCATAAACCTCTCATAAACACACACATCGTATTGAACATTGTTCAGGATTCCTGAATGAAAAGGATCGCATAAAGGAAGGTATTGTGGATCTCAGTATTCTTCATTGCACTGGATCCTCCAAGGGATAGGGTGGTGAAAGTGAGGATTTCAGAAAGGTCAAAATTCTAGAATGAAGAGAATTCCACAAACCGTGATTCTGGGCTTGACCGAATTCTTTGTTCTTCGCTTTGCAGTGTTCTTCTCTTTGCAGATTTCTTAATGTACAGGATTCTAGAATGGGTAGGAATCTCAACGGGATGGTGCTGAACATTTTACAATGGACAGAATTCCAAGGGGGGAGAATATTCTTGAATTCAGGTCTATGGAATGGACAGAATGCTATAACGGATCGGTTCCTCGAATTTCTGATATTACAATTCACAGACTTTTGACACTGAGGTTGCTGAAACGGTAGGATTCCAAGTGGGAGAGGCGTCGGGGCACTTTCATTCACAGAGTGATCGAGGGGACAGGATTCAAGACCTCAGGATTCTGCATTGGGATCGATTCCGAATTGGTTACTATTCAGTATTCTAGAATTGAAAGGATTCTAGAAGGGAGAGATTCTCGAATGCAGAATTCTGGCTTGGCGGGAATTCTAAGCAAAGGTGTCCCGGATTCTAGATTTGAGAGAATTGGAGCATGGAGAGAATTCTCAAATTCAGCATCATAGAAAGGAGAGGATTCTCAAGGACCATTGCTTTCAGATTCTAGAATGGAAAGAATTGCAGCACCTGCAAAAGTCTAGAATTCAGCGTACTAGATCAGAGCGGAGTCTCGATTTGACTGAATTCTAGAAGCCAGGAATCCAGGATGAACTGGATACTAGATGGGATTGAGGTCAAGAGAGTAGAATGGACAGATGCCTTTAATTTACAGAGCGACTTAATTGAAGTTGATGGAACAGACAGAATTATAATGGGATGCTCTTCATGTTTCTAATGTGGGCAGGGTGCTAGAACGGACAAGATCTAGAATTCTGGGTTCTATTTTTGACGAGATTATAAGTGGGTTGTTTTCAATATTCTAGATGAAGCAGATTCATAGAATAGGTAAGATTCATGACAGGAAAGAATTCTGAATGGGAGGGTGTTCTGGACCTACAATGCACGGAATGTTGTAGTGGACACCTTTCTAGAATTCAGAATTGCAGAATCAACCAGATGCCAAGTGGTATGTGGCCCACTATTCAAGACAGGCAAATATCTGGAATGGGCAGGGTTCCCCATTGACAGGATTTGGAGGGATGCAGTTGGGTATTTTAGGATTGCTGGAATTAACGCAAAGTGAGGGATTTTGATTCCAGGATTATGAAATGGACAGTATTCCAAATTCCATGCCGTTCAGGATTCTACAATGGACAGCATTTTAAATTGGACATGACTCTACTGTGTTCTTCCTTCTGGTCGTCAGGATTCTCCCCTGGAGACGTGATTCTAAATAGAATGCAAGTCAGAATTCCACAATGGACAGGATCCCAGAGTGGACAGGTTTCTGGAACTCAGGATTGTCACCTGGTCAGCATCCCTGATGTCATCGTGTCAAGACTATAGAGTGGGGAGATGCACAGATGGCCAACATTCTAGACTCCTGCATTCTAGAGTGGACGGGATTTGATGCGATGATGTTCTGGTGTCTAGAAGGGAGAGGATTCCAGGATGGGCAGAGTTCTGGATTTTGGGGTTAGAGAAAACCCATGATTCTCGGATTTGGGTGATAGAATGGGCAGGATCCTAATAAGGCGATGAGGTTCACTTTCCAGGAGGGAGAGAATTGCAGTGGGCAGAGATATCCTGGAAACTGGCTTGTCCAAGGGACAGGATTCTAAATCAGATGATGTTCAGAGTTGGGGATCAGTCAGGGTTCTAATGGGCATGGTGTTCTGAATTCTGGAATGGAGAGAAGTTGAGGATTGGCAGGCTGTAGAAGTTCTGGTTTAGAGAATGGACACGTTTTCCACTGGGCCGGATTCCATGTTCCTGGCATGGGTTTGATACTAGAATGTCTAGAATTCTCAGGAGGACATCCTTTCTGCATTCAGGATTCTAGAATAGAGAGGTTTCTAATGGGGAGGGCATTTAGCATTCTACAGTGGGCTCCGATTTACACTGCACAGACTTCTAGAATTCACATCACTAGAATGGAGAGGGTTCAAAATGGGATTGTGTTCAGGATTCTCAAATGAACTGATTTCTCTGATAGATGAAATTTTATAGTTCAAGATTGTGTGATGAAGGCGGTGAGATATGGGTTGGCCTACATGTGGTGACAATAAGCGTGGCTCTGGAACGGAATAACGTTCTTGAATTTAGGAATGAAAGGTTGACACTCTTCTAAGTGGGATTGTGTTCATAGCATATGAAGGACAGATATCCGGAAAGAAGATGGGTCTGGAAAGGAAAGAGTTTTCAGTGGTGTTGTGTTCCTCATTCCACAAAGGACAGTGCTCTGGAACACACAGGACTGTAGAATTCAGTATTAGAGCACGTTGAGGATCATCCCAGTGAAGTAGTTCAAGACTTTAGCATTGAGAGAAGACCAGAATGCCCAGAATCTTGGAATTCTGGATTCTGAAATGTTCTGCATTCTGAATGGGATGATTCTGTGGATTCTAGAATGCAGAGACTGGCAGGCTGAGCAGCATTCCTGAGTGAAGGATAAAGAATGGACCTGATTCTTGAGTTCAGGATTGTCGAATGGACAGATTTCTCAGTGGGATATTGTTCAGTTTACAGAATGGAGACAATAGAGATAATCCAGAGGATACTGATTTTCAGTTTCTAGAAAGGGCAGCCTTTTAAAGTGCATGCTGTCCCGTGTCTTTGAAGTGAGAGGGTTCTGGAGTGCAGAGGATCCCAGATAGAGAGTGTTCTCAACCATAGGGTGTTCAGGAATTTAGAATGGGCAGGATGATGGCATGGTCCAGATTCGGAGACCCCGACTTATGGAAATGATAGGACTCTCGAATGCAGAGCATCCTGGCCTTCAAGATTGAAGCATGCACTGACTGGATTGTGAAACAGCGGATTGTAGGATGGGCTGGATCCTCTCATTCGCACTTCTGGAATGGACAAGATTCGACAGGGATGCTATGCAGAACTGTGAAATTGAGAGGATGCCAACGTGTATGGCATTCAGGAATTCCAGATACAGTTATGGGCAGATTCTGAATAGAATGATGTTCACGAACTTTGAACGACCATGATGACCGAAGGAATACAATGGGAACAAGGATAGCCCTCTGGGTTTTGGGCTTCTATCATGGACAGGATTGTAATTTGGTGTTCAGAGTTCTAGAATGGACAGGATTGAACCACGAACAGATTTCTAGAACTTAGATATCTAAAATGGACTAGATTGTAAATGGGGTGTTAGTCAGGTATCCCCAATGGAGATGATTCCATGATAGACATATGTCCAGAATTCAGAATTCTAGAAATTTAGAAAGCTGTAGAATTCTGTGCTCCCTTTTTGACGAGATTATCATTGGGACTGTTTTCAGTACTCTAGTTGCGGCAGATTGATAGAAAGGACAGGGTTCATGAAAGGACAGGATTCTCAACGGGAGGGTTATCTGGATCTACAATGCACAGTATTCTGGAATGGGCACCTTTCTAGAATTCAGGATTGCAGAATCTACCAGATTCCAAATGGGATGGCGCCCACTGTTCAAGAAAGGAGAAGATCTGGAATGGACAGGTTTCTCTATCGACAGTATTCTGTAGTGGATACACTTCAGAATTCTTTCGGTGGGATAGAATTAGAGCCTGTGGAGGAATTTTGATTTCAGAAATATGGAATGGACAGTATTCAAAATTCCATGGATTTCAGGATTCTAGAATGGACAGAATTAGAGAATTGTTAGGATTCTCAAATTAAGGATTCTAGAACGGATAGAATTTTTAAAGAGATGGCGATCCGTGTTCTTGAATGGACAAGGTTCTGGCTTAGACAGGATTCTATGTTCACACTATCTTACACATGATTGTGCCAAAGCGTCTATAGTGGACGGGATTCTAGCATGCAGGATTGTTCTTTGACAGGGTACTAAATGGTAAGTTCCTCAAGATTGAAAAATGGGTAGAATTCTGCCATGGACAGAATTCTGGACTTTAGGATTATAGAATGGACAATGTTCTCAACGGTATGACGTTCACTGTTCTATCACGGCCCAACAACTGTTACTGATGGAATTGTTGCAATCGGAATTATAAAGGACATTCTTAGAGGTGAAACTGTGTTCCTATTTCTAGAGGGGGCAATATTGTAAAATGAAGAGCAACCTAGAATTCCTGATTCTAGGGTTTTGATTATTCTAACTGAAATGTTGTTCAGTATCCAAGGATTGCCCTATTTCTTGAGGTAGAGATTTCTAGCATGAACAGGATTCTAAAAGATATGTTTTTCCAGAATGTGCTATCTATACACATCGAGAATAGTCAGCATCTAGAGCTCATGACTCTAAATGGGATGGTGTTCTGGATCTAGAATGGACACTATTCTACAATGTGCATGGCTCTGGAGCTCAGGTTTTTACTGAGGACTGGATTCTAATTGGTACCATATTCATGATACAAAAATGGAAAGGATGGGAGAATGGACTCGACTGTAGAATGGAGAGAGTCCATAATTCAGGATTGTAGAAAGACAAGATTCATAGAAAGATTTTAAGGGGAATAGTTGTCATTGTTCTAGAGTGGATATAACTCCAGCATGGATAGGATTCTGGAAATCATATTTCTGTAAAGGATTAGCCTCCTAGTGGAAAGATATTCAGGATTGTTCCACGGGCAGGTTTTGGAATTCCACATTGTAGAATGGATAGGATTTTAAATGATATTGTTTGTGATTGTTGCCAGGATGTAGGATGGACCACATTCTTGAAAGATAGAATTATAGATGGAATGGCGTTCCAGATTCTAAAATGGACAGATTATATAGTGGACATAATCATGCAATTCAGAAACATGGAATACAAATAATTCCAAGTGGCATGGTGTTCATTTTTCTAGAAGGGACTCGATTCAGCAATAGATAGAATTGAGGATTTTATAACTGACAGGAATCTCCCTGCGGTCATGTCCTCTGTACTTAGATTTACAGAACTCTACAATAGAAAGTATTCTGAATGGGATGGTCCTGTATTCTAAAATGTAGGACATTCTAGAATGTCCGAGATTATTCAACGTACATGATTCTAAATGAAATAGTATTCAGGATTCTAGAAAGGGCATATTTCTTTAATGTATTGAAGTCTATATTTCAGGAATATGGACTCAATGTAGTTCTACATGGTGTTGTCTTTATTTTCCTGGAACTCACAAAGTCCAAAATTAAGGATTCTAATATTGACAGGATTCTATTTCTGGTGGTGTTCCCTATTCTACAATTGAAAGGATTCTAGAATAGACAGTATTTTTAGTGGAATGTTGCCCAGGATCCTAGAATGGACATTATTCTAACATGGACAACATTCTGGAATTCCAGATTCTATAATGGACAAGACTCTCAATGGGATGGTGTTTTTGAGTATAAAATACATAGAATTCTATAATAGACAGAACTGTATAACTGAGGATTATGCAATGCATAGGATACGGTCTTGGAGGCAATCCTAGAATTGTGGCTTCTAGGGAGGGTAGTTTATAGATGGGATGATGTCCCGTGTTCACGGATTGATGGAACACTAGTAAGGACATGATACTAAATTTTAGGATTCTACGAAAGACAGAATCTAAATGGAATTGTGTTCAGGATCCTTGAATGCATTAGATTCTAGAATAGACAGAATTCTACAATTGACAGGACTCTAAAGGGGCAGTGTTCTGGATTCTTGAATACACACTTCGAAAATGGAGAGAAGCCTATCATTCCGGATTATGGGATACACAGTGTTCTAAATCGGATGATATTGTGTGTAGAATTGGAAAGTTTCTAAAATAGATTTCTGCAACTCAGGATTATAGAATAGACAGGATTCTACTTGGAATGATATTCAGCATTCAAATTGATAGGATACTAGAATGGAAAGGATTCTATATGGGAATCCTCCTTGGACCTCGAATAGATAGGTTTCAAGAAAAGACAGGATAACTGAATGTACACAATTCTAAATGGTGTGGTGTTTGGTATTCTGGAATGGACAGATTTTCGTTGGGATGGTGTTCAGGATTATACAATGGACGAAATTAGAGCATGGGAATTATTCTGGAACAGGATTTGAGAATGGACAGGACTTAAATGGAAAGATGTCCATGAGATTCTAGACTATACAGTATTTGAGAATGGATAGTAGTAGGATTCCAGTCCTTGCAAGGACAGAATTCTAAACATTATGGTGTTAAGAATTTTGTGCTGGACAGGATATTGCAACAGATGGAATACTGACATGGGTTGGAATGGTGAGGTTGAATTTTGCACTGTAGCTTTGTTCAGAACTCACAAGTTCTCTGAGATCCTCAAAGGTAATATACATGGTCAAAAGAAGGCTACATATTTAATTCAAAGTATAAATTCAAAAGCACAGAATTATACTTAAATTTTCAAGGACAGACATATGGGATTGAGTAAATTCATCCATGTTGAACACTTCTGTTCTCTCTTGGTGTTGAATACTTTGGTCTTACCTAATGGTTAAAGTCCATCACCTTCCCTCATTGAGCATTCTGTGAATGGTAAATGGTGGGGAGTTACACAAGGTGATGGGGGGTTGTAGCAATTAGAATGGTCTCAATCAGTTCTTGTAAGTGTTAAGTTCACGTGTCTCAACAAACACTTATCAGAAGAAAATCGCAGACAAGGTAGAAAGACAGAGGATGTTCGAAGAGAGGAGTTTGTGTGAATTCCAATTTAGAAGGAAATAAAATCCCAGGCCCCACACTTACTCATCAGCTATTTTCAAACGAGAACTGAGGAGAAAATTTATTGTTATGAGGGTCGATAGCCCACTAGAAAGAAGGTGTCATGTGTGCATAGAGATCAGAGAGCAGCACGATGGTGACTGTCTCTGAAAGAAACCGTACTCCAGGCCCTTGTGTGTAATACTTGGAGCTGAGTCACTCCATTCACCCAGGGAACCAATGAAAACAAGATAGACTCAGTGAAGGGAGGTTGTGGGCTCTTTCTGAAAAAATAAATCATGTCCACGAACACACAGTATGCCTTTTCTAACCCCTCATCCTCTCATGTCAAGACTGTGAGAAGTACCTGTGCTTCTGTCTTAAGAACTACACTGGATGTGGCCTCTGTACTTTTGTAAGAGAGAGTGGAGTGCAGTAGGGTCATTCCAATGGCTCTGCTCTCACTCTACTGCCTGGCTTAACAAGCGGACCACTAGGCATCCCTAAGGCTGGACATGGAGTGTGGAATGAAATTTCCCCTCTGTCAGTGGGTCTCTGCTTTGGCACTTTTGAGGAAGAGATCACACTGAACAAGGAGACATCTAAGAGTACATAAGCCTGTGTGGTAAGAAGTGTTTACACTTACCCCGTTATGTGTGTTCCCACATCCGTTTTGGGGCTTGGAGTGCCTCTTCTCCTGTAGGAGAGTCTCACAGAGAGGTAGTGTGTTGAGCACCGCATACCGATATGGAATTGCATGAACATGAGACTCCTAGTTAAGGATTTGGTGGTACGTGTTGGCATAAATTCGCACATTCAAAGGGTGGCCCCTCCCTTTCGGAGTTCCTGCTCTCATGGCACAGACAGTCTAGGATGCATATATGATAGACAGGAAAAATAAGTTGTGGTCACCATGGGCAGGTGAATCTCCATGAGGGCTTTAAGGGCCCTGATGTCAGTAGGGTAAAATTATTGCTCTGGCTCTTACCTGCCCTCCAACAAATAATGAGAAAAAAACCCTTTAATTTCTTTTGTGGAATGCAGATCAACAAAGGGAGCAAAATATATGAGTATTTGCTTGACAAGGAAAAACCCTGTTCCAACTGGATGAGGCAAGTTCTTTAGTATTCTAGGTTCCAAAAAGTTTCTCATCTCTCAATGCCCCACATTCCTTTCCCTGTCATCATACCTCCCTCAGTGATTTCCTTCAGCCCTCTGCACCTCTTTATCCTTCACACACTTCTATTTCCAAGCAAGATACATTTAAGAGTGAAAGAGATAAAAATCGCATAGGTCCTTACTCTCTAAATCCCCATGATAGGCAATATTTTGGCCCTGGGATAAACCTGAACGACCATAGATTCACCAAGGGCTCGGGACTGAGCTCATATTGACCTAATGGCATTTCATAAACACTGCACACGTGTCAGTTGACACAGATGTGTTCCAGGATTGAGGAGACTGCACAACAAATATCCTGATGGGGAAATGTTGCAGCAGACAAGATGTAATGGGCTATAAGGATACTTAACAACAGTTTTCTTCTTTCTCCAAGAGTACAGTGCCAAGATAAAGAAAACCAAGTGTAGGCAAAATTGGTGAATTGAACAGAACACCCCAGTGTTACTTTCATGTTGACTCTGAGGCCTTCAGAGGAAAGACCAGGGCAGTTGTCCTCAGAGGCCCACTTTTTGCAAGGGAGAGAGAGTGTGAGTAGGTTGTTACTGCTCAGTGTTAGTCTGCAATGACAAAGAGACCTGAATGTTTCCCTGGGAAGTTTGGGGATTCAAGTGATATGTACTGTAAGTGAAGCATGGTGAGATTTGAGAAAGGCCTCTCAAGAGAAGATAACATTGATATGTGGAACAGCATGGAATTATTGCGCTATTTGGAAGGTTAGGGTAGGTCCAGCACCATCTCTGTTGTTTGAAAAAAGACAACAACAACTCAAAATAGCATGTAAAGAAGCTAAAGGCAG
>PVJD01019838.1:0-10787 GCA_004026545.1 Mormoops blainvillei
CATGGAGGGTCTCCTAACCCCCTTCCCTGGTCCCTCAATGGAGGGTCCCCTAAACCACCCCCATCCTGCCCCCTCCATGGAGGGTCTCCTACTCCCCCTGCCCTACACCCCCTCCATGGAGGGTCCCCTACCCCTCTGCTCTGGCCCCTCTATGGAGGGTCCCCTAACCACTCCCCACCCTGTCCCCTCTATGGAGGGTCCCCTACCCTCCCTGTCCTGCCCCCTTTGTGCAGGGTCCCCTGTCCCGCTGCCAGGTCCCTTCCATGGAGGGTCTCCTGTCCCCCTGCCCTGTCCCATCACTCACAGGTCTCTTTGGGGCCTGTGTCCCGGACTCTGGTCTTCATGTCCCCTGCCTCCGGGCCGCGTGCCCAGGTCTCTGTCCCCGAAGCACGTGTCTCACCTTCTTCATCTGTCTAAATCCTACCTGTGCTCTCAAGGCAACATCTCAAATATGATTTCAAATGTCAAATCACAGCGTGATCTTTAAAAAATATAAATCAGATGATGCTACTCTCATGCCTACAAGCCTTAATGGCTGTGATGGCATTTTCAACCCACCCAAGGGCACTTTATCTGCCCCCCCGCCTGCCCTGCACCGCAGCCAGCCTGTCTGTCCCTGCCCTGGGGACACTTGCTGTTGCTTTGGGGGTGGCTTCTCCAGTTCTCCACGGGGCCAGCTCTGACTCAACAGCCAAGTCGGAGTTCGAGTACGACAAGGTCTTGGGGAGCCCTTCCCTGACTCTGCTGAGAAGTCCCTGCAGAGGTCCCAACCCACACTGTTAAGTATCAGGTGGCAACAGGTCACAGAAGTAACACAGGTCATAATGGTAAGACGGGTCATAGAGGTATCCTGGCAACTGTCCCGGGTCAGCCAGGGGACCAAGCTGACCAGTTGAGGCTCGATGAAGGGGCCACGGGCCAAGGTTTTTTGAGGCTCCTGGAAACTGGCGGTGGCTTTGGCAGGGACACGGGACAGAACTGTCCCAAAGAACCAGATTCTGCCAGCACCTCACAAGCAGAGGACGGGGCCTCCGGGGGCCCCCCGGAGCCCCCAGGGCAGAGCGCAGCCCGGAGACCCCACCTCAGCTTTCTGACCTTCCGTCCCCGTGAGCGCGCAGACCCTCCGTGGCGGGGACCGCTCCATCTGAGGCCCTTCGTTAGAGCCGCAGTAGGAAGCCAGTGTCATCCCTGTCACTCCCCAGCCACAGCGCCTATGTCTGCTTCTTCATGGCTCCTAGTAGCTTTCCGAATGCAGTGCCGTTCTCGCTCACCTGTCCGTCCCCTGCCCCTCTCCTCACCTGATAGGTGGGCTGGGTGGGGCCACCCCCAAGACTCAGGCCCCGCGGGGCCACAGGGGAGAGAGCGGCACACGTGTGTCTGAATGCGTTCAGGAGGGAGGGGCTCTTCCCTGGTTTCAGAAAACTTGGTTTTGTAAGAAAACTGATACATTAACCTGTAAATACATATGATTTCTTCTACCTCGTTGGGGCATCCCAAATAAATAAATTCACCAACAGAAAACCACGGCTCTGAAAGAAGACACACAGGGAGTCAGGGAGAGAAGAACCAGGAATTCACATTTCTTGATATTTTCATTGGTGCTTACGTGACACCCCCCAAATCACCAACTTCCTCATGTGAAATGATGGTGGCCCTAACATTTCTAAAGCTCCTCAAGCCCATCTTGTCTGTCCACTGGTGTGTCTGTACAGCATCAACCCACCCAGCATCAACCCACCCAGCATCTCTCCACCCAGCATCTATCCACCCAGCATCTCTCCAGCTGTCACCTCTCTACCCATCATCTACGCATCAGCTAGCTGTCTAGCTGGACCAGGAGCTAGACCGGGGGTTACGTTGCAGTTTTCAGTACGGAGCAGGGCGTGTATCCACCTCATGGGAAGCGGAATTCCTTTTCCGATCCAGGAAGCACTTTTTAAATACTTTAGTCACCTGCCCACAATGTATGCACATGCGCGCACACACGCACCCTCCGTATGGCCCGGCAGGAAGCCTGTTAATAACATAGGTTATTTCCTGTGACCCGTCGTCATGCTGTAACACTGTGCACCACTGAACCATGCCGCACACAGGCTTCTGCTCTGTCCTCCTCGTGCCGTGGTCACATGACTGTTCCTTGCAGGGTCTCACCCCCGCACCGACTGCGCAGAGATTCAGGTGGGGGTGATGAAAGGGGGCGCAGACCGGGACAGGTCCCTCAGCAGATGCCTTTCATGTCTGTGGAAGCAGAAATGAATGGCCTCCTCACTCCCTGGCTCCCCGCCTCCCTCGCAGCCTTGCAGGGAGTGCACAGCAACCTTGGCTGCTGGTTGCAAGGCTCTCATTTCCCAGGAGGCACCAGGATGCCCGTCCAGCCGGCTGTACGGAGCCTGCCCTGCGCTGGCAGAAAGTGACCGGCACTGTTTTCTGGCCTGGAGACAGTGCTGTGGCCGAGCTTCCGCACAGAGCCACTCCACAGGCCATTGCCCTGCCTCTGGGCATGCTCCACACCTGCAAAGTAAGAGGTCAGTTTGCGAGGTGCCTCTCACCTGCAGAGTTGCTTCCTCCCCGGTGAAGTCTCGGTTTGGGGCTTATGCTGAGACCCAGTGCTGGGGGGCAGGGCGCAAGTCCTCCACCGGGGCGAGAGTGGGCTCAGACTGGCAGGAAATTCAGATTCGGTCCCAGGCATTGCCTCTGGGGGTTCAGTTCAGGTGCCCCTATTCAGCACCTACTGGGAACCCAGTCATGTGCGCTTCTGTCAGTCAAGCCACATGGAGACCAACCACACTTGTCCAAGCCTCATTTTCCTGAAGTTTAAAAATCACTTTTTTTTCAGCACCTATACACATGTCATCTTGCTGACACAGCTGTTTCCTCAACTTGACAGGCTGGAATGCGAGAGACCTGTCTGGACCTCCTATTTGTCCAGGAGCCCAGGTGTCGAGGGACCAGAAGGACTTTGTGAAAGCCCTCTCCCTCCCAGGGGCCCGTTTCATGCCGTTGATCCTCGGGCGGCCCGCCTGCACCCCCCGGGAGGCCTCTGCACGTGTGGGTGCCTTTCATACTGAGGTGCACGGTGCTTTCTCCTCAGAGAGCTGGAGCCATGGTCTTGAGCAAGATGCCTTGCAGGCCAAGTGACAGAAGGCCAGTGTTGTGGGGGACAAGGAAGCCTCAGAGAGAAAGAAAGGAAGAGAGAGCAATGGGATCAGGTGGGTCATGCAAGTCCTAGAACATGTGCTTACAGAAACAGAGGACACCAGCTTCCTATTCTGCAAGAAAAAAATGCTTTTCCTCATGAGGAGATAGCTTTAGAAATGTCTAAAAATGCTGAGTGAAAGATACACGTATTTCAGCTGGTCCGACCAGTCTTTAGAAAATCTCGCGGTGTTTTCCTTTGGCTGCAACTGTTTACAAGCTGCAGGTTCAGGTCCACGTTCAAGTTCCTCGTGGAGGTCCCATCGTCGCCAGGACGATGCCCTGAGTTCCCGCTGTTTCCACGCTCCTGTCTGTCTCCTAAGCCTGCGGCGGGGCTCTGGGCTCCTGCAAGGGTTGCGTCAGAGCCGAAAAGTGGGTCCTGCTTGTTGTGTGACGTTTCCTCAGGTGCCTCCCTGCCCCACCCCAATGGGCTTTCTGGAAACAGAACCTGCTCAGAGAACGAGGTCCTCAGGGAGCCACCGTCGGCGATGGCTCTGGCTAACTTCACGGGAGCGATGGCCGAAGGCACCCTCGGTCAGAGACCCACAGCCCAAGCCCTGCAGCCAACAGAGGTGCTGCCCCGGAAGGAGCATCTGACAGGTGCCCATGCTCTTGGCGGCCCCTGAGGGCCAGGGCACAGTCCCTGGACAGGTTCCCGAGCTGGGCAGGGACATTTCGTCCAGCTTCGACTTCTGCTGCTGTAGCCGAAGGCAGAGTTTCCGACAGTCCCATCGCTGGTTCTCAGGAACTGATGTGTGAGTGAAAACAAACAGGTGGCACGGCTGCCACAGCCCACCGTGCCTAGGCACTGGCGACCACCTGGCACCGGAGTCTCTGAATATCCCAGAGGCGCCTGTGAAGCGGGGACTGTAGGTGTGTCTCCCCATAATTGCTCCCAAGGTCACGGAGGCCCAGGAAGCCCTGTGGAGGAGCTGCAGAGCTCGCTCACTCCTGATTCGTGGACAGTCGGCCCGGGGGAGGGGACGCTGGCCCCAAACTGCACCTCGGAGGCACCAGTTTGCGTGCTAGGCGACTAAACAGAGGCTGCACAGCGCCCTTGGCACAAGGCGCCCGCGTTTTGTGTTCCCTGTGCGCGGTGGTTCCCCTTCAGCCGCCTTTAAGGCCGGCACTCCTGACTGAAAGTGGTGGCTCTCGCACAGAAGCAGGAGCCCTTTGGGTCGGCGGTGGGAGGGGTGGTGTCCGGCCGTTGGGGACAGCGCTGGGAAGGCCCTGCTGAGGGGCCTGGTCCCGTCCAGCCTCTTCCGGGGCAGGGAACCAGCGGCGCCTCGGGTAATTCAAGCACACGGCCATCCCGCAAGCTTGGAAACACCCCACAGGACCATCCTCGCCGCCTACCCAGAATGCCACCGAGTCAGTACTTAGAAATCTCCTTCCTACCAAAAAGACATAGACACGTCTATACATATATGTACACACATACACACACACACACATTTTAAATATTTAAACGCACTTCCCTATTATATATGAGTACATTATATATAAATACACCTAAGTCACATTTAAAATACAATAAAGTTGGAATTATTACACACAGAGGAAAGAAAGGTATTTATGCTCCATATGTATTCTCTACCATAAATGTGCATAAACATAGATGCCTTTTTTGATACTGTTACGGAAAATGAAATGACCAGACACTGAGGGGTTTAGGAGCACGATCTTTATTTAAGTGCATGGGCCCAGAGGAGACAGACTCCAAATTCTGAGCCCAGAACAATAACCCCGCACTCCTTTTATGTTGGGCCAAGTGGGGAGGGTCTCAGGAGGCATAGTATAGATTTGACGCGAAAGGGCTTACAGAGGTGGGAGAGAAGTATTTACAGCATTAGTCAGGGCAAATAGCATTTCATCTTTGGCATCAGCCTTGATTCCCTCTACACTCCCCCCTGTGGGTGCTTAGACAGTGCTTTCGTCTGTCTCTGCACCCAGAAGTGGGGTCCTCTGCTCCTGTTGCTGTTGGAGCATGAGGATGCGACCGGTGGTTTTCCGCACCAGGGCCCCCTCTAGTTGACTAACTATTGTTCTGACGGCCCATGGCCCTATGGTGATGACTAGTATGAGGATGACTAAGGGTCCCAGGACAGGGGCTAGGAAGGAGAGGGGGGGTATTCTGCCACCAGGGCGTGGCCCCCGTCCCAGAGCTAAGTTGCAACGTATCTTTAAGATTGTTTATACGTTGCAGATTTTCCTCAACCAGTCCACTTTCATTGACAAAATAACAACACTCCTCTCCCAAAAATATGCAGGTCCCTCGTTTGTCTGAGGTAAGGAGGTCTAATGCTCGGCAGTTCTGCTGGGCTACTTTAGCAAGGGAAAGGACCTGGCGTTGCAGGGAGGCCATGGACTCCGATACCGACCCCAGGGCCTCGTGTAACTCTTGGCGGAGGGTGTCTTGAGGTTGCAGACTGGTGGCTGGTCTGGCCCCTCTGACACTGATACTGGCTATGGAAGCTGCAAAGCTTAGACCTACTAGCACTGGGAGAAATACGGCCCTCGTGTGGAGGCTGGAGTTTATGTGCTTTGCTTCCAGCTCTCCAGGTGGATAAGCTAGTAGCTGGGGCGCTAGGGCTACGAGGAGGTAGACATGAGAGTCTGAGCAGTTTATTTTGGGAGCTAATGTTAGATTGGTCCAAAAGAATAGGCCTGGTGGGGGCTCGAGGTTCCGTGCCCCTACTCCTTTGCAACAACTGGTACTGTTTGGATAGTACTCCCCCTTTGGCGACTGGTATAAAGGGACCTGGACGGGCCCCAAGTGTCCTTTTTGGCTGGTGCTGGGACTGTTGTGAGGGGTGGCATTTACCTGGACTGCAATGAGCGGGGGTTTACTCAGGGAAGCCCAGAGAAAGCATTCTGAGAAGTTCCCTGGGGCACTCAGGTTGAGGAGGTCCGCCCCCTCCTGGATTAGGGTTATCCAGGAGAAAGGGGGTCCAGTCTGGCAGACTTGAGGTTCGGCCTCCTCAACGGTCCTTTGAATGGTTTTTAATTGGTGGAGGCCGATAAATAGTTCCTTTTTCCTGCTAACTATGATATCTCCTACTGGTCCTGAGTGGACCATCTTTACGTAAACTTTTCCCCTTACCCCTTTTTCCCAAATACTATCTCCTGCTTTGTCCAGGGTTATAACCATGTCTTCGTGGTCGCGCAACTCGAGGTCTGTCCCATGGACTAGGCAAGTGTGATAGGCACAGCCCCCATAAGTCTCTGGCCACCTGTTGCAGGTCTGATCTTTTTGGTCCTCCTTGAAGCAGACAAAGGGGACCTTGAACCACCATCCGTTTAAACTATGGAACTTATTCACCGGAATCCTGATCTCTATTTTTCCTTTGCAAAGCCCCTGGCAATTTTTGGTGCCTATGGTGGCTATAGTTAGCCAATTCCCTTCCTTTCTATATTCATGGACAACAATGGTTTCATTATATTGCCACATAGTGGGTTGCACCAGGTAGGGAACGAGGGAAAGAAGGGCTAGAATTACAGGGAGCATTTTCGTGGTGAGTGGGGTTACAGGTAAATTACTCAGTCTCTCCTGTTGGGGTCTAGTGCTGGAGATAGTGGCAGGCAGCATTGGCTCGGCGATGGTCCACTCCTCTTCCCCATCTTGGCAGGTCCTTTGCAGCTTTAGGGCGGGGATTCGGTCTGGTCCCTCTTCCTGTCCCGGGTTGGTTTCCTCAGGGTCAGCAGCGGCCTTGGCCCTGGTGTGATGGATCCATGGAGTAATACGTGTAACCTTTAAGGCAGTGGGGGTAGTTAACAGTATTAGGTAGGGCCCAACCCATTTGGGTTGGAGGGACTCTTTTTTCCAGTCTTTTATCCAAACATACTGCCCTGGCTTATGGGAGTGGGCTGGCCCCCCTGTTGGCACTATCTCTTGCCCAAGGTGGGCCTGTCTGACTTTCTCTAACTCTTGACCTAGGGCTTTAAGGTAGGAGGCATGGTGGGCCTCCCCTAAGGTGGTTAAGTCTGTGGTAGTAGGGATTCGGGTTATAGGGGTTGCCTTTCCATATAGGATTTCGTATGGGGTGTACCCTGCTGAATTTGGGGTGCACCTAACTCGGAAGAGGGCAAGTGGCAGGACATCTGGCCAGGGTAGGAGAGTCTCTTGACAAAGTTTTCCCAAAGTCTCTTTTAGAGTTTGGTTCATTCGTTCTACTTTGCCCGAGCTTTGAGGTCGGTAGGCAGCATGAAGCCTCCATTTTAGTTTTAAGGCTTGGGTCAGCAGCTGGATCACTCTTGCAGTAAAGGCTGGCCCGTTGTCACTTTGGAGACTGAAGGGCAACCCGTGCTGTGGGATTATCTCCCGGAGCAGTACCCGTGCTACTTCGTGGGCCTTCTCTGTGAGAGTAGGAAAGGCTTCTACCCACCCTGAAAAGGTGCATATTAATGCCAGGAGATACTTATACCCGCGGCTTGGCTTGAGTTCCATGAAGTCTAGCTGGAGGTCTTCAAAAGGCTGCCTCCCAACATACTGGATTCCTGGGTTGGTGTTCTTGGGTGCCTTTGCGTTATGTTGGGCACAAGTCTGGCAGTGGGATGTGATGGTAGCACATAGGGCGTCTAGGGATGGAATACAGAAATATTTCCCAAGGAGTTGGCTCAATTTGGTCTTTCCTAGATGAGTTAGATGGTGGCAATTCTGGACGATGTTCCGGCTTTGACTTTGCGGTATGTAAATACGCCCATCCTCTAGCCTCCAGAGTTCCCCTGAGGTCCTCTGGGCTTGCACCTGGCTGGCCCATTGATTTTCTTCTGGGCTATAATCTTGTTCAGCTGGGCTTACCCCCAGCAGCGGGTGGAGGATAGCGATTGGTTCAGGCGGCCCGCGAACAGCTTCCTTGGCGGCTTGGTCAGCGAAGCTATTTCCCTCTGTCTCTTTGGTGTGACCTCATTGATGACCGTGGCAGTGGATTACGGCCACCCAGGCCAGGGCCTTTATAGCTTCCAGTAGCCTGAGTATTTCTTGTTTGTTTTTAATTTCCTTCTCTTCTGTGGTCAGGAGGCCCCTTTCTCGGTAGATTGCCCCATGGAAATGCAGGGTAGCATAGGCATATTTTGAGTCTGTATATATATTGACTGTCTTCCTTTTACTTAGTTCTAGGGCTTGTATGAGTGTGAACAGTTCAGCCCGTTGGGCTGACCACCCAGCTGGGAGGGCCCTCACCTCTATGACTGTGTTCTGGGTGGTGACCGCGTAGCCTGCGCGGCGCTCCCCAGTCTCTGTCAGGTCGCTGCTTCCGTCAGCGTACAGTGTCCAATTGTCGTGAGGCAGGGGCTGCTCTATCAGATCAGGCCGGCTGGCATAGACCTGGTCGGTACCATCGGTGCCATCATGGTCAGGGGCCCCGTGCTCTGCTGGCAGATATGTGGTGGGGTTGATAGACTGCACCGTTTTTAGGTGGACTTGGGGGTTCCCTTGGAGTAGTCCTTGGTACTGAGCAAGGCGTGGGTTGGACAGATACCGGTGCCCGGTTCCCTCCAGGAGGCTGTGCACGGAATGGGGTGGGACTGCCGCTACAGCAACTGCCCTCAAGCATGGTGGCCAGCAGGCCGCAACATTATCCAGTTGCTTGGATAGATATGCTACGGGCCTCTTCCAAGGTCCATAATCTTGAGTTAGTACACCTAGGGCTACTTTATTCTTTTCATGTACGTAAAACCAAAATGGCTTTTCAGGGTCTGGGAGCCCTAGGGCTGGCGTGCTGGTTAGGCAGCCTTTAATTTGCTGGAAAGCTTCTTCTTGCTCAGATGCCCAAAGGAATGGCTCAGTGTCCGGGCCCTTTGTGGCTGGATATAGGGGCTTTGCCATTTGGGCATAGCCAGGTATCCATAGGCGACAGAAACCTGCCGCTCCTAGATATTCTCTGAGTTACTTTCTGGTTGTCGGGACTGCCATTTGCTTAATGACTGCTTTTCTTTCTACCCCGAGAGTCCGCTGCCCTTGACTAATTTGGAACCCTAGGTACCTGACGGTTGCCTGGCAAAGTTGTGCCTTTTTCCGGGTCACTCGATACCCTCGGTCTTACAGTAACTGGAGCAGGACACCGGTGTGGGTTTGGCAGTCCTCTATCCCCCGTCCGGCTAGTAGCAGGTCATCTACGTATTGGAGCAGGGTGACCTCCGGGTATTTATCCCTGAAAGGGCTCAGGTCTCTAGCTAAGGCCTCACTAAAAATGGTGGGGGAGTTTTTGAATCCCTGCGGTATCCTTGTCCAAGTTAGCTGGGATTTCTCCCCGGATACTGGGTCCTCCCACTCGAAAGCAAATATGGCCTGTGACTGTGGGGCTAGGGTTATGCAGAAAAAGGCATCCTTCAAGTCTAGGCAGGTGAAATAGGTAGCAGTCGGTGGCGACTGGCCCAATAGAGTGTACGGGTTTGGGACCACCGGGTGCAGGGTGACTGTGGCCTAGTTGACTGCCCTCAAGTCCTGCACTGACCTGTAACTGGATCCATCGGGCTTCTTCACGGGGAGCAGTGGTGTGTTCCATGGCGACTGGCAGGGGACCAGGATTCCTGCTTCTAGGTGTTTGTTTATTATTGGGGCTATACCATGGTGGGCCTCTCTGGGTATCGGGTATTGCTTCAAGCACCTAGGAGTCGCCCCAGGCATGAGTTCCACTAATAAAGGCTCTCGTTCGGTGACCAGCCCCGGTGGGTTGTCTTCTGCCCAGACCCCAGAGTATTTAGCCCAGAGCGGGCCTGGGGCTGACACTCTGTCTTCCTGGTGGAGCCTATATTCTTCTTCTCGTGGAAGCACTAAGGCAATAGTTTGAGGCGTGGGGAGGTCCAGGGAGGCCCCTTCTGACCGGACAGTGACCCGTGCTGCTGGCTTGGTCAGGATATCTCGGCCTAGTAGGGGGATAGGACAGTCTGGTAGGTAGAGGAACTCATGGGAGATCTAGTGGCTCCCAAGTTCGACCTTCCATGCCTCACAAAATTTTTTGGGGCTAGCCGAGAGTCTGGTGGCTCCCTGCACGAGGGTTTCTTTCCCCATGGGGGCCCAACTGGGACGGTGACTACTGAGTGTTCTGCCCCTGTGTCTACCATAAAGTCAATGTCTTGGCCCCCAACTTTGACCCTGACCATAGGCTCCTGGGGACCGAGGGTGTTGGAGCCCGGTCGCCCCTAGTCTTGGCCGAACCCGGAGAGGGCCAAAACACTGGGGGCTGGTGGTGGTAGGATAGCCTGGCTGGCGGGCGTCTCCTCGCGCTGCTTGCGAGCTGGACAGTCTTGCTTCCAGTGCCCGCGCTCCTTACAATAGGCACACTAGTCCTTTTCTACCTTGAAGTGTCCCTATTTGTTGATCGGGTCACCCCTGGGGGTCGGCCTCCCTAGTGCGGCTGCCAGCAGGGTGGCCTGCATTTTCTGGTCCTCTAGGCGGGCTGCTGCGGCCACCTCATCTCGATTTTCATACACTTTATTGGCGACCGCTAGGAGTTGATTTAAGGTCATTCCTGCGAAGCCCTCAAGCTTTTGGAGCTTCCTCCTGATGTCCGCGGCCGGTTGAGAGACAAAGACCATGGCTACCAAACTTTGATTTTCAGCTGCCCCTGGGTCAAAAGGGGTAAACACTC
>PVJD01019839.1:0-10774 GCA_004026545.1 Mormoops blainvillei
ATAAAGTGCTTCCCAGATAAGGCAAAGTTAAAGGAGTACATCATCACCAAGCTCTTGTTATATGAAATGTTAAAGGGGCTTATCTAAGGAAAAGAAGATGATCAAAACCATGAACAGTAAAATGACAACAAACTCACGACTATCAACAACTGAACCTAAAAGACAAAAACAAAAACAAACAACTAGAACAGGAATACATGGTTCTATTTTTATTTAAAAATGAATCTACAGTTTAATATTTACAGTCCCGAATACTTAAGAAATAAACTAACTTTATACAAATTTCTTCAAAGAATAAAAATAACACTGCCCAACTTATTTCCTGAATCAAGCATAATCTTGACACCAGTACCCAAGAGGGACATTACAATAAAGAGAAATCAGAGGCAAACCTCTCAGAAACACAAATTAAAAAAAAATTTTTTTAACTAGCCCTAAATCAAATTAGCAATATGTAATAGAATGTTATATAGTCACCAGGTAAGGAATTTCCTAAAAATTAAAGCACAAATTAACATTCAAAAAGTAATCAATATAACTGGCTCTATTAATAGAATAAAAGAGAAAAAATCATGATCACCTCAATAGAGGTTAACAATAAACCTGCTTGATAAAAGCCCAGATTTAATGATCATATAAAATCTCAACCAAGTGGAAACAGAAGACAACTTCCTTATTTTGATGAAGAGCATTTATAAAAAACAAATACAGAAAGCAAACATTATATTTAATTGTGAAGTATTGAAAGACTTCCACCTCAAATCAGGAGTGAGACAAATATGCCCGCTACCACTATGTCCATTCACAATGCAGTGAGGCAAGTAAAAGAAATAAAAAGTATATAAGTAAAGGGAAAAAAAGAATTAAAATGTCCTTCTTCATAGATACATTTATGTCTGTAAAAAACTCAAAGAATCTACAAATGAGCTTAAAATAGTTTAATAATGCAAAATACATACATCTATAAATAATAACAATTAAAAAATCAAATTTAAAAATTAAAAATAAAACTGTAACAGTATCAATATGTAAGATACTTAGGAATAAGAAATGTTCCTGGCTTACAGTCAAACCAAGAATCCAATTTCTTTCATCTGAGGGTCTTAATTTTAAAATACATAATATAGAAAAGGAGTACTCTGAAATTAATCTAACAGACACTGCACTAAACAGAGTCCTACGGAATAATTCAATGAAAAGAGACTAACACTGGTTTATGAAGTGTTAAAAAATTTCAGAGCATTGCAATCAGTTATATTCTGTGGCCACCATAAAAAGTCTGAAAATCATAATAAAACAAAAACTAGAAAATTTCCAAATGTTTGGGACTTGACCAGCGGAAGGGATATGATATACTGACACAAATGGGAAAAAATAATAAGCATCAAAAAAGATGGTCTCCATACTCTGAGTTGTTTCTGCTTCATAAGAAAGGCCCAACTTTAGCCAAGGATTCATCTACAGACATTTTTTCTTCATCACATTAGAGACCCATTCAGCTGCATACCTGGCTACATATCAGTATCAGGGTATACAGTAGCCAAACACACCTTTCTGCAAAATCAAACCTATTTTTGTAGTAAGTTGATTTAACCTCCAGGAAATTCAGCAGAACCCAAAAACTACTTAAATCCATACATATACTGTGCCCACCAGTGTCCCAGCTATTCACAGGCCAGGGGGATTAACAAGCAACAAAGAAAGCAATTATTATAAAATAGTAACAAACATTTCATTCCATTAGAAATAAATCAACCACATTATTCTTTGTTGAAAAGAACGGAGAAGTGAAGGACCACTTGCCAAAAGCAATTGCAATACATTAATATTAAACATAATCTAATGAAGTCAGAAGTTGTTTGGGGAAAACATTCACCACAGTAAAGGCATATTCTGCAGGATAAATTCTTAACAGAAAAGAAGGAATTTAAACCTTTTTTCCTTGTTTCACCTGGGACTGATTTTTTCATACGAAACCAAAAACATTAAAGAATGAATAATGGATGGAAAGAGGGGAAAAGGAGAAGAGAGGAGAAAAAAGATGGAAAACACAACTTAGCTCACATTTTTGCCTGAAGAGAGGTGAAAAAGAAGCATGTTATTCAAGTGCTTAATAATCTTACACATTTAAAATATCTGAATTTAATAAGGTTTATCTCTGTATGGCAGAAGAAATAACTAACACTGAGGTTTGGAAATCGTGCTGGTTTTATATGTAGCTGAAAATAATACTTTCTTTCCCCTACCCACAGTACAGGCCTTTCCTCTTCCTAAGCACAATAAGCAATGCAATTCCCTTTGGATTTTGTAACCATTTCAGGAGAGGGATGATTCACTCTTTGGGAGAGAGAGGGCGCGATGGGGGTGGGGGGATGCGAAAAAAGCTGGCTACGTCCCTTTCCTATTTGACCTCCTTAAAAGGATCTTTTTGAAGCTGTTGATCCAGGCTACTTAAAATAGCAAGGGCTTTATTAACGTTCAAATGGAGCTGCCAATAGGAAAGAGAGAAATTGTTTCCTAAAAACCTAGGCCATAGTTTTTCCACATCCTGAGCTAAGAACAATTGCTGTTACTTGTTTCACTATTCATACTGTAGCTCTGTCAAGGCTTTATACAAATACATGTGAAAGGCCTTTTGAAGAAAGTGTTGTCTTGATAGAAACATGCCTGGTGATCAGTGGCTGAAATCTCATCACTGCCAGCTGGTTTCTGGAAACACACACACACACACACATCCATATCCACTTGTGCGTACACACAAATCCCCAATGAGATGATTCAGCAATTTATGTTCCTTAAATTTGGCAATAATCCTCTAGTGCACATCTCTGGGGAAATAAAAGAATACAGGTTGAGGATTCTGGCGGGTCTACAGTAATTATTTGTTTTTGGCACAAATCCCAGGCATAACCAAACACCAATGTTAGGCCACCATGGTTGTATAATTTGACTTTCAGATAGTTCAGACTTGCAGCTTGTCTGAAAGTGCTAACAGACCTTAGAAGCAGACAGTAGGAGGGAGAAGAGACAAAGAGGAGGGGATGACAAGGAAAGGATGGAAGGAGAAAGAAAACAAAGAAAAAAGAAAACCACAAAAACAGAGACAGGGAGAGGATGAAGAAGTAAATAGATATTTCCAAAAATCAGGGTCACTTACGGTCTCATTTGAATGAGCACATTCTCGTATACAAATAATTTCTTACACAAATAATTAGAAAATATTCTACTTAAGTAAATCTGTGCCTTTTCAGGTGAAAGTTATGCTAGTGATCTGTATCCCGAAATTTGTAAATTTGAATTATGTCCTATTAAAAGACAACAGCAAGACTTAGTTCATGTAAGAAGTATTAATTTAAGAAAATGCAGATTATTTCAACTTCATTAAATCCCCTACAAAATCTGAACACACACTGGCTACAGCTGAGTTACCTGTTGACTTTATCCATACATGTCCTGCCAGGGCCCAGAAGATACAGTAAAAGGAGAGATTATTAGAGAAACATCTCAGGTTATTTCTACACTGGTCATATGATATCTACTTCTACTTGATATATAAATGATCTTTTAACCACATCCCTAATAATCAGGTCCTATCTCAATATTTGAATGCAACATTCTCCCATAATGCAAACAATCTGATACAGAGCTACAGCACTAAGTGTAAGACTAAAAAACCCTGCAACGTGACTGCATTTAAATATTTATTTCCTACATTTAGAGAAAAATGTCACCATGTCTACAAAAGAAATTTGGAACAGAAAATAAGATTACTAAAGGTGAAAAAGTCAGAGTCATTTATGATCTCATGAAGACTAAAGGTGAGGTTCATCAAAAACAGTCCACACACACTGATTGACTGAGAAGTGGGAAGCACTGGACACATTGTACCTAGCTCCTATATAGGCCACTATTACATACTTGCCTTGTCATCCCCTCCTCATACGTTGGAGCATGTCTATGACATTAATTGTCTTCTGAAGAAGACTGATGCAGGGAAAAAAATATGTGAGACTTAGATTTTTTTTTCAATGAGGAACTGGTATGTGTGTTTTAGTAATAATGTAAATATTACAATTAATTACATTTCTACTTTTTCACTGATTCCAGGAAGCTCATACCCAAAGTTTCAAACCCAATACTATTTTTACTCCTTCAATTTTAAATTATATATTGACCTTATTCCTTTCTCTACATGGTTTTGTTTCCTGACCATGACATTTTTTGTTTTTATTATATTGCATAAGCCTCTTTAAATATCCTATGGAAGAAGGAAGGACATAAATAATGAAATAAGTAAGTAATAGATAGACAAATGATGGATAACTGACCCATGCAAATAGGCACTACAGTTCACATAAATGTAGACATCTGATAACAGTGAGGGTGTACAGCATGATTCTTGACACATTATGTATAAAATGGGCAAAACCAATCTGTAGTGTTATGGCGTACATACAAAGGTGGTAAAACTATAAAGAAACATAAGGGAGTGTGCGGCATAAAATTCAGAACGCTGGTTACCTTTAATTGGAGAGGGAGTGAATAGTGATGTAAAGAGGTACCTCTTCTATTTCTTTACCTGAGCTATGAGTAAGAGGGTGTTCCTCTTGTAATAACTCATACACTTATTTTTATATTCACATCTTACATTATTTTCTGTACATATATATAGACAAATTCTACTAGGATTTCAAAAAGCTAAAAAAAAAAAGGGACTATTAGAATGAACAGTGTCCAAAGTCTGGACATCGTGAATGGTGGCAGGAAGGGCTGGAATGCAATGGAAATTAAAATATCATAGCATGATTAAATCAGTTGAGTCATAAAAATAGAAAGTATGTAAGCCATCTTGCAAAATTCATTTTATGATCGTATTTATCGAGGGTCTACTATGCAGCTGGCACTGCTCTAGGCACCAGAGACACAACGGTGGAGCAGTAAACAAAACATATAAGGCCTTTTTTCTCATGAAGCTTACATTTTGGATTGAGGTGTCAAGAGGGAGGAGGAGAATAGTGACAGAGAAAGAAAGATGAGATAGAAACATGCATTTCAGAAGGAGGGCACAGCTGACGCAAATCCTGGTACGTGGAAAGAGTTAGGCATATTTGAAAGTCTGAAACGCCTCTGTCTTGGGAGAACACAGTGGGAAAATGGGAAATAGCATGAGATAATGTTAGAGTAGGAGGGGAAAGAATGTGTTGCAGCTTGTTGGAGGGGCACCTGGATTTTGAGCGTGATGGGTTTTAAGCAGAGGTTTGGTAGGGCCTGATTTATATTTTTCAAAAGTCATTCTGACTGGTACCTCATAGACAATAGATTTCATGGAGGAAACGGAGCATCAGTCAGGAGGTTACTGCATTAGCCGAGTAGAGACAGAATGCTGGCTTGGATCGGATCACTGGCAGTGATTCTGGCTATGTTCTAGATGTAGTCAGCAAGGCTACATTGTGACCAGTAAAAGGCAGTTACTCAGGGGAAACAGATAAAAGCAGATCTGCAGGTACAGGGAACTAAAGGGTTCCATTACAGCCATGATAAAGGTAGTAGCACAAATTGGACATGCATGTGAGGATGTCATGTGGGCACTAGATATAAATCTGGAATTCTAATTCTAATAGTTACAGTTGGAGATACAGGGAGTCACAGCCTAAGTGCTATATATAAAGTCTCAGAACCGAATTAGGTCAGTGTATAGAGCAAAAGTGCCCAAGACAAAGCCCTAGGGTACCACAATACTTAGAAGTTGAGCAGAGAAGAGCTAAACAAGCAAAACTAAGGAAGCGTAGGGCAAACCTTTCGGAAATTAAGAAATGCATTGAAAATTACATTCTTCAGCTACACAGGCCAAAAGGCATATTGGGGTGCTGCTGTCCAAGGATTGAGGGGATCAATACCTTGGCCCACTTGAAATCTACTTATAGCACAGCCATGTGCCTCAGCACGATGTGTTCTTAGATATGACCATGGGAATGAAAGGTAAAGAACAACCAAATTGATTGTTTAGTTTATAGCAAATTCAGATTTTTTTGGTACAAAGTTTATAATAGTATGTCCTCCATGGAGTTCTAATTATGAAGTTTTTAAAGGCTCTTCCAAGTCAGTCATAAATATCTACTCTCACAACATCTGGAAGTAGACATTTTTCAAAATTATTTATGGCAAAGGTGTGCATAGAAATTTTTCATTCCTTCAAGACCTAGAAAAATGCATAAAGACATGTTCTAGAAAGGTGTGCCAAATTAATTATCATTTTGAGTGCCCAAAATACAAAATAACATCATAGCTACTTATAGAGAAAACCCTTTAGAAAAAGGACTAGTTATGTTATGGAAATAATGTTTGCTAAAATTATTTATAGGCACATTAAAAAAAACTCCCTTTAGGTTTAGTGTTAATACATGATTGGAAAAGTATGAAATCTAAGTTTGAGTTTGGTGAATAACGCAAGATTTGACTTGATTCCTTTCTTGTATTTACTTAAAATTCAGGGACTTTAAAAAATTGCCTATCGCCCTTATGAACAGTTGAGTTACCTCTTTAAAATCAAACTCCTCAGATCACCATCCTTTAGTTCCCTCTGGGCAAAACTGTTCAGTGATGTTTCCCTCCACAGATGTAGCACACACGTGCACACATGCCCACATTAGCAAAGTTCTCAAGGGCCTGTTTTCCATTTACATAAGCTGCCTATGTCTCCTACTTCCCAGGGTTCAGTGACTCGGGCGCTCATGACAGTATCAGTATTGGCAGTCTTCACAGGTAGAGGCACTTCATCCCCTCACCTTCCAATTTTCAAGTGTCAAGGATATGATGTCACTATTCTGGCTGCTCCCTAATCCTACATCAAGCTCAACCCTATGAAAAATCTCTGATCGTAAGAAAAGCCAAAATCCTCCGCCACAGCTTTAATGCTTGGTATCTTTGCTAACTAAAACCAAGATAACTAATGAAAGGGTCTGTATTCCTTCTAATTCCTTAAATCTGAATAATGCTATCAGCATCATCAACAAAAACATCATCTTTGTATCAATGTATTACAGGTTGACTGACAATTTTACTGTTTATAGAAAATCATGAAGACGAACTTTTCATTGACTACAATTCTTTCCTACTAAGTAACATATGTATTTTTTGAACAATAGGCCAAACTTCTTAGTTTGCAAACAAAATATTCTCTAGAGGTTGCCTGCATCCCACCTTTGTACTGTCAATCAACTTCTCTCTTGGCTGAGATCCCCAATTACCTTTATTTTTCTCCTGCTCTGTCAGAGAGATAAATGATTGTGCTTAGTTTAGTTGGGGGCACTGTTTCCCATAAGGCATTTTACAGATGTCATTAGCTGGAAAAATATTTAAAATGGGTTTACTGGGGCCATTAGTTCTAAAACATTTACAGGAATTATATAACTCTGAAATCTTTTTCCCTCCAAATTACAGTAGAGGTAGAGAAAGCAAAGGAAAGGCTTTAAAAGAGTTGAGTCAACATTCTCTTGGTATTCTCCTTCCTTTTTTAATTCTTTCAGCCTATTTATCACTGTTTTTCACTTTCTTATGTTCTTCTGAGAAATATCTGTATCTACCATGTTCAAGATGAAGTGTTGAAAGAAGAATAAAGCTTAATACAAAACCCCAAACTGTCTCAAGTGAGACAATACAGGATTTTTGTGGTAATTTTGTGGCACCAAAGTCAACTGACAGTTTCCAGCTTGGAATTCACTTTTGAGAGATCGGTGGGCTCCATTGATGGAGATGAAATAGAGGTTAGGGAGTAATTGATGACTGCACACCAGAGGGTGTCACATAGGCTGAGTGACAATGGAATGCATTAAAAACGGGGGTGGGTGGGGGGTGGGTGATGATTTGACTACAAAAGCCCATCTTGCACAACATTGCCAAAATGAAAGGTGCAGCTTTTCCATTCAAACAGTTTTATGCAAACTAAGCATATGTCAGTATCAGGAGATATTTCAATGTGCAAACGTGGAATCCTGGCCCACATTCACACCGTGGGGCAGGAATCACCTCTGGAAGCTGTTAGAGGGCAGAGGAGTTATTCCAGCTCCCCAGCAGAGGTGCAGGGGTTCCATTTAATATTCTTGTCTAGTGAAACAGCAAAGATCTTTTACGCTTATTTTTAAATGCACATTTTTAATATTCAATATAATGCTACTCTTTAACAAACTCTTTACTCCCTGCCTCTCTGATGAAGCTTCCCGTGGTCTTTAAAGGGATTGTTAACCCAAGAATGGATCACACTCTTTCTGCATGAGCAAGTCGAGAGACACTCCATTAAGCCTTCCAGTATTTAATAGAAAGAGTCATCCCTCACCTCTGAGGAGATGAGCCAGCTGCTCGGTGATAAGCTCGGGAGCCTCCTGGAGAATCTCTCTCACAACGAGCGAGGAGGAAGACTCTCGGAACTCAAGCCCTGCATCGCTCTGCTCAGCAGGACTAATGACTTTGACAACGGCTGATTCTAAAGTTCTGTCCTCACTGTAAAGCAAACAGAGGAGAGAAAGAGAAAGAGAAATGACATGTTTTCTTACTTTTTGGAATTATTTAATCTCTTCTCCCACACAAGTGACTTCCTCTCCATAGCCAAAAACATGAGTAAGCGCATATGACTCAGAGGAACCTTATTCTATGTATTTTCACATCTCATTTTAAGTAATTACCTCCCCCAAGATTCTTAGAGTGCCTTCACACCTTAGCCCTTCTATCTCTTGCTTTGCTGCTGGAAAACTATAATAATAATGGTAATTGCTAACATTTGTTGAGCTTCTACTGTGGGTCACACACTAATTTAAATACTTTTGAAGTTCTATTGCATATACTGTAAAACAACCTTATGAAATGGGCTCTATTAAAATTCCCATTTTACAAATGGGGAGACAGAAGCATGAAGAAGTTAAGAAATTTGCCCAAGGTCAGAAAGCTTGTAAGTAGACTAGCTTGTATTTAAACTCTGATAATCTGGTTCCAAACCTTGCACATCCAGTCACGGTGCTGGAGTAAAAATAGTATGGACTTATTTATTTCCACGAGACATTTTTTTTAAATATGTGAGATAATGTTGGCTTTTATCGAAGGCAAGAAGATGTGGCTAAAACTAACTTTATTCTTTCTATGTGCCCAAACCAAAAATGTAGCAATGAAGGAAACAAAGATCTCAACTTGTTTTTGTTTCCTAAACAGTCCCAAAGCCAGAGTTCACAACTTCAGTCTCAAAAGCAGCAATATTTTTCAATTTTAATCAGTAACAAAACTCTTCCTAAGAATTCAAATGAGCCCGGGCTGGTGTAGCTCAGTGGATTAAGCGTCAGCCTGCACACCAAAGTGTCACTGGTTCGATTCCCCAGTCAGGGCACATGCCTGGGTAGCAGGCCACGTCCCCAGTAGGGGGTGTATGAGAGGCAATCACACACAGATGTTTCTTTCCCTCTCTTTCTCCCTCCCTTCCTCTCTGTCTAAAAATAAAATAAATAAACCCTTTAAAAAAAAAGATGTACATGTTTGCTAGTTCACTCCTTTGCCTTCTTCAACTGTTTTTTAAAAATATCTACTTGCATTTGTTGGTCTGAAAGGTTAACACATAAATTTAGAAAAGCATATGATGATTCTGAGTAATGATAAATGAAGCCAGTCAAGCAGCCTACCAATAACACTCAGAGAGTTATCAGCGATTGATTGATAAATATTCGTCAAAAGAATTTTGTGTGTTTCAAACACTATGGAAATAAAAGCAGTCCCACACACTCCCATAAATAAAGAGTAGTTTCAAAACTCTTTATAACTGAGTGAATTGCACACCTGACATCACCTAAATATGCTTTCTAAAAAAGGTTAAGTAAAAATTAGATACTTGTACTAGTTTTTATTTCATGTATAATAAAGTCAGTGTCCACTGGTTAATGTCATCAATGATTAGCAAATTGGCAAAGTATACAAAACAACTAATATCTAAAACTACTGGGATGCTTAACTGTGACTCTCCCTTCAGTAGCACTGGAGAGCTTATGAAAGGGCATCTTTCTGTTGGGTTGTAAGGTCCTTGAAGAAAGAGAATTTGTCTTATTACTCCTTATGTACCTTTAGAATCTTGTACTAGTTAGCAATTCTGAAGTACTCATTGAAGAAGACCCAAGATCTAATCCAAACTCCTCTACTAACAGTGTGTGTTTCCTTGGATAAGTCATTTGCAACACTAGATGTCAGGTTTTTTGTCCATAAAATATGCAGTTCATGAAGATTAAAAAAAAATCCATCCTGTTCTTATAATATGAATGATGAACCAATGGTCAAATGCCTTTCATAGCCCATCTACATAAATTTCCATTTCACTACTAACATTTCTTTCTTAAAAACCTTCCAGTTTTATATGGCATTTTAATTTCAATTTTTTGTTACCCATTTTCAGCATCAATATGGAGGACAATTGCATTGCTATAACAAAGTGTTTAAAGTGGTATAAAATTATAAATTGGTCAATTTTACAAGAACTTCCCACTCAAAGATGTCATATTTGAAATGCAAAAGTGAAAATAGAGGTCTGGCATAGATCAGATTTTGCCATAAGAAGAAAAAAACATCTCCTGTCCCCTGAATGTCCTCTGACTTTAATACATTTCCCCAAACCACAAAAATCGTGAACAAGGCAATACTTTGCACAGAAGAGATTTCCTTAAAATACCAAACCTCCAGAACTCACCTCACCAGAACATTGCTGCCAACAAGTGTTATAGATAACTTTCCTTCATCATTTAGCTGATGC
>PVJD01019840.1:0-10783 GCA_004026545.1 Mormoops blainvillei
GTTAAGCTGTATGAGTTTGTATTTGGATATTAACCCCTTATCAGATGTATCATTGGCAAATATCTTCTTCCATTCAGTAAGTTGTCTTTTAGGTTTTTTAAAATTTGAACTTATTGGGGAAACACTGGTTAATAAATTATATAGGGTTCAAGTGTACTATTTTATTTACTAAAGGTTTTATTTATTTATTTTTAGGGAGAAGGGAAGTGAGGGAGAAAGAGAAGGATAGAAACATTGATGTGCAAGACATACATCGAATGGTTGCCTTTTGCATGCCCCCAGCTGTGGACCTGGCCCACAACCCAGGCTTGTGCCCTGACTGGGAATCGAACTGGCTACCTTTCAGTTCACAGGCAGCTCTCAATGCACTGAGCCACAACAGCCAGGTCAGGTGTACAATGTTATAATGCATCATCTGTATGTTATACTGTGTGATCACCATACCAAGTCGGTTCTCCTTTTGTCCCCATTTATCCCTCCTATACCCTCTTCTACCTCACCCCAAACCCATTCCCCTCTGGTAATAACCATGCTGCTGTCTTTATCTATGAGTTTGTTTTTGCTTAATCTATTTACCTTTTCCACCCAAACACAGAAACCACTCTCCCCCTGACAACTGTTAGTCTGTTCTCTATGAGCCTATTGATATTTTGTTCATTTGATTCTACATATGAGAGAAATCATGTTACTTGTCTTTCTCTGACTGGCTTATTTCATTTAGCATAATGCTCTCCAGGTCCATCCATATTGTCACAAAAGTTAAGATTTCCTTCTTTTTATGGCCAAGTAGTATTCCATTGCATAAATGTACCACCGCTTTTTTATCTACTCATCTACTGATGGGCACTTGGGCTGCTTTCAAATCTTGGTTATTGTAAATAACACTGCAATGAACATAGGGGTGCACACATTCTTTGGAATTACTGTTTCAGGTTTCTTTGGATATATTCCCAGAAGTGGAACCACTGGGTCATAAAGCAATTCCATTTTTAATTTTTTTTGAGGAAACTCCATACTGCTTCCTAAAATGGCTGTACCAATCTGCCATTATCAACAACAGAGCGCAAAGGTCCCCTTTTCTCCACATCCTTTGCCAACACTTGTTTGTTGATTTATTGAAGATAGCCATTTTGACAGGTGTGAGGTGATAATTCATTGTGGTTTCAATTTGCATTTTTCTGATGATTAGTGATGTTGAGTATCTTTCCACATGTCTATTAGCTAGCCATCTGTATGTCACCTTCGGAGAAGTTTCTATTCAGGTCTTTTGCCCATTTTTTTAATAGGACTGTTTGTTTTTTTGTGTGTGTTGTTTTATAAATTTTGGATATTAACCCCTTATCAGATATATCGTTGGCAAATGTGTTTTCCCATTCAGTGGGTTGTCTTTTCATTATGTTGTAGGTTAACTTTACTGTGCAAAAACTTCTTAAGTTTGATGTAGTCCCATTTGTTTACTTTTTCTTTTGTCACTCGTCTTTTAGTTTTGTTGATGGATTCTTTTATTTTTTAATTAACATATTTATTAGAGAGAGGAAGGAGGGGGAGAGACAGCAAGGTAGCGAGAGATGGATTTGTCGTTCCACTTATTTACGCAGTCATTGCTTAATTGTTGTATGTGCCCTCACCAGGGATCTAACCAGCAGCTTTAGTGTGTCGGGACAACACTCTAACCAACTGAGCTACCTGGCCAGGGTTTGTTGATGGATTTTTTGCTGGACAAAAATTCTTTAGTTTGATGTAGTCCCACTGTTTATTTTTTTTCCTTTGTTTCCCTTGACCAAGGAGACAGATCCAAAAACACTTTAAAATATAAGCAAAAGCAATGTCAAAGATTTTACTCTCTATTTTCTTCTAGGAGTTTTAGGTTTCAAGTTTTACATTTCAGTGTTTAATATATTTTGAGTTTATTCTTGCATATAGGGTAAAAGTGATCCAGTTTCATTTTTTTACATGTTTGTCCAGTTTTCCCAACACCATTTATTGAATTAATGCATTACATATTTTTGCCTCCTTTGTCACAGGTTAATTAACCATGTAGACATAGATTTATTTCTGGATTCTCTATTCTGTTCCATTGATATATGTTCCTATTTTTGTACCATTACTCTGCTGTTTTGATTACTATAGCCTTGTAGTATAGTTTGGTATCAGCTAGTGTGATATTGCCAACTTCGTTCTTCTTTCTCAAGATTGCTTTAGCTAGCCCTGAATGCTGTGGTTCAGTGGGCTGTGAATCAAACCGCAAACCAAATGGTCACCGGTTTAATTACCAGTCAGGGCATGTGCCTGGACTGCCAGCCAGATCTCCAGTTGGGGGCATGCGAGGGGTGATCAATCGGTGCTTCTCTAACATATCGAATTTTCTCTCCCTTTCTTCTTCCTTTCCCCTCTCTTTAAAAATAAATAACCAAAATCTTTTTTCAAATGTTTTTAATTTAAAAAAGATTACTATGGCTATTTGGAGTATTTTGTGATTCCATGTAATTTTTAAAACTAGTTTTCTGTGAAACATTAAATTATGTAAAAAATGCCATTGGTGTTTTCATAGGGATTTCATTGGATCTGGAGATTGCTTTGGGCAGTATGGACATTTTAACAATGTTTATTCTTCCTATCCATTAGCACAGTATATCCTTCAGTTTATTTCTATCTTCTTCAATTTCTTTCTTCAGTTTCTTGTAGTTTGCTGAGTAAAGGGCTTTTACCTTCTTGGATAATTTATTCCTAGATATTTTATTATTTTTTGATGCAATTTTAAATGTGATTGTTTTCTTAATTTCTCTGTCTGGCAATTTGTTATTGGTGTATTAAAATGCAACCGATGTCTAAGTTTTTTAAGATTTTATTTAATTTTAGACAGGGGAGAAGGCAGGGAGAAAGGGAGGAAGAGAAACATTGATCTGTTACCTCTCATAAACTCCCCGGTTGGAGACTGAACACACAACCCATGCATGTGCCCTGATCGGGAATCGAACCGGAAACCTTTCACTTTGCAAGATGATGCCCAACCAGCTGAGCCACACCAGTCAGTGTGCAAGTGATTTCTGAATACTTATTTTGTATCCTGCTACTTTAATGAATTTATATATTAGTCTAACTGGTTTTTTGGTGGATTCTTCAGGAATGTCTATATATACTATAATTTCATCTGCAAATAATGAGTTTTATTTCTTCCATTCCAATTTCGATGCCTTTTATTTCCTTTTCTTGTCTAAATGCTGTGGCTATGACTTTCAACAATATGTTGAATAAAAGCAGTGAAAGTGGACATCCTTGTCTTGTTTCTGATCCTAACGAAAAAGCTTTCATCTTGAGCAACACTTCCCCATCAACACCAGTGACCACGTCTTGTTCTGTGAGGTAATACAACTGATGCAGCCTGTCATTTATGGAATTGTGTCTTTTTTTCCTGTATGGAATCATTACATTGGCAGAAGATTTTTGATCACAAGGGCAGTGAGAAAACTGCACAGGGAGTTTAAAACAACTGCCTGTGGCCAATGCATTCATGGAATGTTGGTCTTCCTCATCTACTAGTGGGAGTGACCGGGCTAGGGGTGTTTTGTTTCCCTGTGGTGCCGGCATTTATGATCAATTTGTTAAGTCATCAAGTCACCCAGACAACTGAGATGAGACGTCCAGTGTGGAGCAGATCGGCACTGCAGTATATCATCATTTTGAATGCTTTCCCTGGAAAAATATGTGTCTCTGTCCTAGAATATCTGTGACACACATGAGTTCTGCATGTCTTATTATTACCTGTTCATTGTGTCCTTTGTGGAAACTGGTGCCACCGTCATCTCCCTGGTCTACTTTCTCGTGATAATGTCTTCTAACAGAGCTTTCTTAAAGGACGCAAGCAAAATGTAGGCTTATCAGGATATCAAAACAAGGGAAAAACTGGAGTCGCTAGATAGCCAGTCATGGTCAAAAAAATAACTCAGTTGTGTCTGGTTTTGTTTTATTTTTCTTCTTAATCCTGACCGAGGGTATGCTCATTGATCCTTAGAGAGGGGGGAAGGGAGGAGAGTGAGAGAAGGAACCACTGATGTGAGATCGAAACATCAGCAGCCTCTCCTGCATGCCCCAGCCAGGACAGAACTAACCCAGGTATGTGCCCCAACTGGGAATGGAACCCATGACCTTTGGTTTATGGGACCCACGCCAACCAACTGAGCCACACCAGAAGGGGCAAACAACTGAGTTGTTAAACCTGAATGTTTACCAGAGAGCTTCAACCAACACAATTTACAACTCTTATAAATCATTAGATAGCTGCCCTGCAGTACTTATGTGTATCCCACCAAACTAGTAATGTAGAAATACAATTCACTGTCTATCTTAAGCTGCTGGGGTGTATTTCTAGGGAAAGGTTTCTAGGGAAACCTTCTGGTAGTTATAGAGGAGTCACAAAGCTATAGGTTACAGCATAGGGAAAAGAGTAAATAATATAACTGCGTATGGGGCCAGATGAGTACTTAAAGCATTACAGGGAACCACTGTAAAGTACATGATTTGGTAACCACTTCGCTGTACATCTGAAATGAATACAAAATATTGAATTAAATAATAATTGAAAAATGCACCACACCCCCGCCCCCTTCTGGCTCTTCCTTTCCCGTCACGACAGCTCCTTCCCCGTCAGGGCAGCTCCTTCCCCCACAGGGCAGCTCCTTCCCCGTCACGACAGCTCCTTCCCCCACAGGACAGCTCCTTCCCCATCCCGCGATGTAAGCTGCGATCATTTCCCCATTCTGTCCGGCATATTGGACTCTGACTCTCGTCAGCAGCTCGGGTCGGTGGACTTACCTCGCCCTTCCTCCAGGCCAGCAGTCTCCCAGCGACTCCTGCCAACCCTGCCCTTCCTGCCTATCTGGAGGTGATTCCGCGCCACGTTCGGTCAGGTCAGCCCTCATAGCCTTCCCGCCCTTCCACCCTCGGCCACCCGCTGTGCTCGGTGTGCGCTGCACGCCATCCCGCCAGCTGCCGCAGCCAGTCATCCTCCAGCCATGAGCCGGGCCAATGCCAAGGGAGGGTCCAAGCGCCGTAAGAACAAGCGGGGCGGTGGCGATGGAGGCGGGGACCAGAGCCGAGTGAGCAGCGGCAGGGACTTCCCAGAGGCAGAGCTATGCAGCTCCCAGGACACCGCCATTATGGCCCCAGGAGCCCCTGCAGCGGCAAACAGGCGCTTTGTTGAGGGGGTGTGTATGGGCGGTGCCACCCCCCGAGACTACTGGGAGTCTCCTTCAGACTTAAGCGAGACTCAAGGAACTCCGCCTTACCCCACCGGCGTTTTCTGTGCTCTATGCAAAACCAAGCAGAAAGACGGTGCAATCGTGAAGAGTGGGGTTGAGGCTGCAGGCGAATTGGCTTCCAAAGGCAACAGTGTGTCGTACCAAACACAGTGGGTGTGCCTAACCTGCCAGTGGACCTTGGAGAACTATGGGACTTGCGGTGGCCTTGAGCGGGCAGCACGGGGCCAAGACTTCCCTGTCCGTGGTCCTTTTGGCGAGTCCCCGGTAGAGGCAGGGGCCGAGGGTCTGGCTGAGGGGGCCCAGCCACCACCCTCAGACATGGCAGGTGCCAGTCAAGCTTGCTATGAGCCTGGGGAGATCCCGGCAAAGATGGATCTGGAGTCGCAGCAGCTACATAACTACTGGTCAGAAGTGCGTTTCATGGTCCGCTTCATATATCACCAGGCAGGGACCCCACTGGTGCCTAACATCGAGAGGGTGAAAGTGCTTGTGGATAGGCTTTGCAGGACAGACCCCTCACAGCTATACCGGCAGTTGGATCGTATAGCACGAAATTTCGTGCTGGACATGAAGTTCCATCTCCTGCAGCCGCTATGGGCCGAGCCCACAGTGGGAGCACAGTCCTGCCCGCAGAGCCCACTGCAGAGCCCCCTGCAGGCCCATCAGTTTTTCTGCCGCCTCTTCGAACAGTATGACGCCCTCTGCCAGGCGGCCCGCACCATCAGCACCTTCCTCGTCAGTCTAGAAAGCCAGCATTTGAATTTTTTCCAGGTGACATGGGAACTGCATAATAAATACCTATTTCAAAATCTGATTTTTTCGGATCACCATCTCCAAAGCAACTTGCCAGCACTGATATCACAAATCAGGCTGGGAGCCACGACAGAGGACACCTGCAGCCAGGGTGCATACAGCAACGTGCTGCAACACTTCCAGGACTTAGAGGAGGAGCTGCACAGTGTTGAGGAAAAGTGGGTGCAGTGCGAGAAGGAGGTCAACACCTACGTCCTCGAGAATACGGCACTGAAAACCAAGCTAACAAAAGCCTTGAAGCGCTTTAAACAATCACAATTTCTTAAAGAGCACTTCACCAGTAAGGAAGGAGACACTGGTAAGAACAACCTGGCAGAAACCTTGAGGCACATACTATCGTCACCCCAGGGCATACCTGACTACCACGGCCCTGGAATTCGGGCTGGCTACGACCAGTCACGCATTCTCACGAGTGACATTGTGGACGCTCCTGTACCCAGCAACACCCATGGCCAACAGCTGCCACTCCAAGTGGGTTCTGCTCCCGACTCTCTCTCTCAGAGTCACCAGCCCAGTGTGTCATTGACAAGCTCTAGGTCAGGTTCCAGCTCTTCCATTGTAACCCAGCAGCATTCCAGACCCATTCACCCAGACGATGGCTCTACACCAACTTTTTGCAGTGACAGTGATGTGGCTTCATTGTCAGCTAAATTTGACGACATTTATCTGGTGAATACTGATGACATCAAGGTTGTGCCCTATGATGATGATGATACTGAGATTGGTACCATCCACAATATTGAGGTTGTGACCAGCGTGAGGCCTGACAAGCCAATGGACCCCGAGGGCTTCTTCTATGATGGCTCATTTCTGACCTTGCCAGCCCCTTTAGGTCCTGACTCAGAAGGGCAATTCTGCAGCAAAGGTGCCCATTACCTGCAGCAGGGCAGCCAGGACAAGAGTGCAAACAATGACAGCTCCTCCGATCACAGCTCCCACTGCAGCTCCTGGTCCTGCACCATTCAAGGAGATAACAAGTACTGTGAATGCTGCGGTAAATACTACAAGCACGAAGGACCTCTAGCCGCACCAACAGGTAGAAGTTACAAAGAAATGAGGGAAAAGCTTCGTTTACAACTGGCCAGGAGAAAAGAAGAGCACCCTAAGAAAACAAATCAGCTCTCAGAAAAGCAGGATGTGGTCGATCATCGCAAAGTGGAGGACTTGCTGCAGTTCATAAATGCCCCAGAGACCAAGCCTGTGAGCAGCACCCGCAAAGCCAAGCGGGAGAGACATAAACAGAGAAAGCTGGAGGAGAAAGCACACATGCACAGTGGCTCCCTAGAGCAAACTGAAGAACAGGAAACCTCATCTCACTCCCCTTCCAGACGTGAGGACCACACAGAGTTGGGGGCTCATGGGGACTCCAAGGAGGTCACAAAACGTCACCACAAGGATGGGACTGGCAAAAAACTGAAAGAGACAGGGAAGGCCCCCAAAGCCTCAGAGGGCCAGCCCAGACCCCGGCGCCACACTCAACCAAATTCTAAAGTGCTTCACCTTGTTTTGCTGGCGGAGCAGAGGAGAATGGAGAGAAAAGCAAAGAACGAGAACAAGGGCAAGAAACGGCTCGAGCAAGTCAAGGAGGGGAAGGTGAGCCCAGGCCCTGGGGAGCCTGCCTGCCCCAGCATGCCAGCGCTGGCAGACACTCCTCAGCCCAGCGTCAAGGACACAGAAAACAGGAAGGGAGACGGAGACAGCAGCTCACTCTATGATGTCTTTATGCCTAAAGATATCGACCTAGACAGTGTGGATATGGATGAGACAGAGAGGGAAGTGGAACATTTCAAAAGATTCTGCTTGGATTCCACCAGACAGACCCGACCAAGATTGTCCGTCGACTGGTCCAATTTTAGTTTGAAAAAACCGCTATTCCTGCCCCCTAAATGAAGACCACCTGGAAAGGGACGCTCGGGACACCGACCTGCCCTTGGGACTGAGTAGCTCATCCAGACCATTCCACGTGGGCTGCCACACCTGGGACACCCAGGCTGAGAACTTGCTGCCCGATCCACGTGTTAATGTATATAGTTTGCAAGATTTTGATTGTAGTTCATTGCTGTTGGATTGGAACAGCAACTCCCACCATTTATTCCACCACTGTGGCCTTGGAGGCCTGGGCCATGGCCAAAGATGAGTTTCCATCATCCACGTGGCTCTGTCGCCTCTGCATCTTACCCTGTCCTGTCATCTGTCTCTGCCCAGCAATGCCATCACTCAGCTCCCACCCCAACCGGTGTGAGTGGGTAGGGTAGGTGCTCTGCATTCTCCACAATATACTGTTGAGTGTATATGTTGCCCTCTTTGTGTCTGGCCCGACTTGTAGCCAGCTCGTGTACGACCCCTTCCAGAATGATAAAGTTCAAAAGAAAACCTACCCAGCTCTCGTACATCAAGTCTGCTGGAGTGTAGGATTGTATTCACACCAATGTTACTTGTTCAGTGGTGTATCCAAGGTTTAGACTTTGGTTCCAGACCTTGTTAGAAATAGGATAGGACCAGGTTCTGCAGTTACAGTCTGAATAGTGAGTTTACATGTAGTTTCATACCAACTGCTTAAAACCTAATTACAAATAGACCACCAACCTACTTTTATAGACTTGAATACTTAAGCAATTTCAATTAGGGTTGGTATTTCACTTTTTCTTAGCTAAATCTTAGTTTTATGGAATAATAAAGTTTGATGTTCAGCTAAAAAAAAAAAACCCTAAAAAACAATTGAGTTTGAGCCATTTTCAAAAGAAACTTGCCTTTTCAATCTAAATGTTTCAGAACATTAACTACAGATATTGGGTATTAGTGATGGTGAACTTTGTGGTGTTCTTTATGAAATGATACGTTTAACTGTTGGAGGTATCAGTACTTTTTAAAAGAAGCTGCGTAATATATAATTAACTTTGTACATTCATGCTAAAATTACCTTGTGATTTGGCTGCTCTGTGCAGAACAGTTCTCCTCTGTATGGAACAGTTGATCCTGAATAGCTTGGTCTTTTGTTTTCCTGTTGCATGACAGACTTAATTTTTACCCCCAGCAGTGGAGGTGCTATTAGAGTCCAATGTTCTAGAATAGTCACTGTTCAGTGGCTAATTCTACTTTTCTAATACTGTTAGCTATTACCAGGAATTTTTGAAAGTTATCTTTAAAATAGTCTGATATTTTTTATGTAAAAAATTTAAATTTTGCTATGAATACATTTTTCTAACCTAACAGAATCAATATTTTCTATGAGTGCCATGAGCTTCCTGTAGTTCTATTCAAGTGTTACAATAAATATTTGTAGATAATAATAAAAAAAAAGGAACTAAAGCTTCCACCTTAAAAGTCATTTTGTATTTCAGGGAGAAGTGTTTTCTTCTCAGTAAGCATCCTACAAAGCTTACATAGAATTACCCAGCTGACCTTTTTCACAGTCAACTCATGGTATATTTGGGTAATATAGAAGTTTTAGACTGGTCCTGGACTCTGTTTTTCATGTGTCGGTGATTTCATATCACTGGGCTGGCAAGAATATCCTTAATAAGACCTATGGATAAGTTTCATTTTTTGACTTTATTCAACCAGTTGAATTGTATTTATGTGTATGTTATACAGCAGAAATGCAGAAAAATATTATTTATATATGTTTTCCTCAGAAGGAATGAAAATATTGCTAAAAGTAAGTCATATAGTATATAAAATTTGAAGATACAGATTTTAAATTTCGAATGTAAAGTTATCTGTTAAGGTGCTGTGTAGTCTCATGTGTTTTCATAAATAGTAATGTTAAGTAAACATTTTAATCTAAAGTAGATTTGCAAAAGCAAATAAAAAAGCCTCCCATAAATATATGTTCATCAAGTATTAACTTGAGGTTTCTACCAAAAAAAGAGTGTCTCAGCTATGTTATACCTATATCCTTTTAGATCCACTGTTTAAAAGGACTATTTCATCTTTTTGGTGATATTTTTGTTTGTTTTGTTTTCATTTCTACAAAATAAATTTGTATTCAAACAAACATATTTGGGATGATGTGATAAAATATGAGATACTAGGCAAAATTTAACAACTGCCTTGTTCATGTTCTGAACATTCAAAAAGAAATAATACAGGGTCTAGTGAAGCTAATAGAAAATGTGGGAGAAGATTAGTTTTAAAACTGGTGAAAATTATGAATTTTGTACCACTTTGGAATAAATTACCTTATAAGACTTTACAATACACATAATACCAATTAAATCTTAAGTTGCTTTTTTAAAAATCTTCACCCAAGGATATGTTTGATTTTAGAGAGAGAGGAAGGGAGAGAGAGAGAAACAATGTCAGTGAAACATCTATCAGTTGCCTCCTGTATTCACCCCAGCTGGGGATCGAACCAGAAACCTTTTGGTGCACAGGGGGCCTGGCCCTGTGTGGGTCTGCCTAGGGCCAACCAGTAGTGTGTGGGCTCTTGACTTCATGTAGGAAAGATTTCACAACTGGAGTCCAGGGGATTACGAGGGGACGTTTATTAAAGCTGGGGTCAGTGAAACAAGGAAAGGCTTCGCATAGAGGAAGCAACAGGAGAGCCCAGGCCAGGCTGCCTTAGCTCACTGGGAAGTCAGAGAACAGGGGACTTTGGGGACAGGTTCAGGGGGTTAGCCTGGGACAAGCTGCCAGCTGCCCATTGTCTTAGAGTTTAGGAGGTATATGCATGTGAAAAAAGAAGTGGGGCAGTTGCGGGGTGGGGGGGG
>PVJD01019841.1:0-10781 GCA_004026545.1 Mormoops blainvillei
CGGCATCACTGCCCTTCCTGGACTCCCCGTGAACGTGGAAACCAGCCCGAATCAAAGCCTTTGCTCAGCTTTAGGACAAGTCAACATGAGTTAAAGCACTTTGTGGACACACAGTACGCACTCGTTAAATATTTATCGGCCGAGACGAGCTCACAGGGGAGGTGAAGCTTGATGGCACTTGAGCACAGGGGCCGTCGGACACGTGGCTAGAAGTGGGGAGGCGCTCTCTGCGAAGAGGAAAGCTCAGACCCCGAGCTGCGTCATTTGTTTTCAGAGAACGATAACTTCTCTCCTCCGACGCACTCCCAGCGGCTGAGGTGTGAGCTCTGTTACTCACCAGGCCCATGGTCAGCTCTTCAGGGTTTCTGGCCACTTGGAGCCCCAGTGATGGGCTGCTCAGTGTGCCCACTCATGGGAAGGGGCTGCTGCTGCCCACAGGCTGGGGGACAATCCCGACAGTGCCACAGCCTGACCATCAACCACATGAACGAGAGGAATCCCACCAATTCCAGAACCCAGAGCATCCTGGGGGTGAGCCATGGCCAGAACCCTCAGAGAACGGCTTCCGCACGAAACAAAACACAAAGGCTCTCCCGGGCCTGTGCAGGGTCAGGTTGGACGGTTGGGCCCGGGTTAACTTGGGTAGGACTCCAAGCCTGCGCCGCCCAGGTCCAATGCTGCTGAGAAGGACACGTCCAGAGGCCAGGATTCGGAGCCCGGCACAGCTCAGCGCTACGGCCAGTCACGGCTGCTCCGTGAATGTGTCTCCTCAGATGTTGTGAATCGTTTCTGATGTTTTTTCCTTATTCCGCTGACGTTTATTAAAATTCCTTCCAGAAAGGCCATTCTGTCCTGTGGGGAGGGGTTGTACCATGAGGCGACAGAGTCATCGGAAATTCTAGACAAAGGCCTGGGACGTCCCCAGCTCTTCTCTGCTCTACCTGGGAGGGCAGCTTGTTTAGGTCTCAATAAAGAGGGACAGTCCCTAAAGGTGCTATCTGGGCCACAGGACACAGGTTCATGACCCAGTCAGTACCTGTGGCACTTCAGTAGACCTCTAGCCCACGTCCTTCTGTCCCGCCTCAGGCTATGACAGGCAGAGATGGGGTCCGGGGCAAGTAAACAAGGTAAGGGTGGCGAGGATAGAACAACGGCCAGCCATAAGTACATGATGCTTCTTAACAAAAGGAGTAACTGAAAGCCAATTCCTCGGGACCAGAGCTGGGCATTGCCAAACCTGCTTTCCATCACCAACGATTTTCACGTCCATTTTCTTATGTAAGCCTTATGACCAGCCTGGGAAGGTCTCCTGATCTCTATTTTAAAGATGAGAAAATGGAGACACCCCAAACTTGAACGAGTCACCCAGGTTCATGAGAGGGTGAGTCTAGGGTGCAAAGCCAGGTCTGCCCGATGCCAGGCATGTTGTTGCTCTGACAGCGCGTGGAATGGATTGCCCCCTCCCCATCTCCTCCGATTTCACTCCCGTGCCGAGCTCTAGGCTCTTCTGCCGGTCACCCGGTGGTGAAACTACTGGCCCACCGGGAGGGAACCCTGGGGGGCAGCACCCTTGTGCCAGGGAATGCCCCTCACTGATCTAGGAGGCCCCTGGATACATGGGACGTGGAGCGAAGAATCGTGGGCGGGGCTCCCAGCCTCGCTGTCGCCAGCCCCACTGAGATCCTGGACAAGGGGCTTCCTCTCTCTACACCCAGCACCCTGTTGGCTCCTTGCCAGGCCCAACATTCCCAGATTCTGATCCTCCATGTGTCTGAACCTCATGAACGGTCACTCAAATCCATTTCTTGCTGCCTCCAAATCCATTCTGTGTTTGTTCTTCTCTCCCTTCTAGTTTTCTCTTTTGCCACCAAGTTCGTGTGCGTCATTAGCATTTCCAAGGCAAAAGCTACCCCCAGTGCCGGCTGGTTTGCAAAAAAACACCCTTCAGGCCGCCCCTCCCAAGGGCAGTGCCAGACCAGGGATGGAGCCCTGGGTCTCTTCACTTTGCGCCACATTATCACCGAAAGGTGGATTAGGAGTTATCTCCGCTCTGCTTTCCCTCAGAGCCCCTTGGCAACACAGCCACCTCGATATAAATACACACCAGAAACGTGCACAGACTCATACTCAGAGCGGAGGCCTTCAGAGGCCCGGGGGGCAGAGACCGCTGGGGAGCAAGGACATCAGGAGATCCCCAGGACACACAGGAGGGCCAGCCTCACCACTTCAAGGTCAAACATGGCACCCATCAAATACAACGCCATGGTCCCTGATAATTCTCGGGCACCCCATCTCAAGTGCTGGGGACCTGTCATCTCTCTGGATAGCCAGGATCTCACAGCTGAAGCTTCTTTTCCGTTCTTTACAGTTAAACGGGGCCGCATTACCTTTCCAGTCTTTGTTTTCCTACATACCATTGCTCTTCGTCATTGATCACTGAGATTAAAATCAAACGCAACGTGCTTCTGAGTGTGATAATGTGTAACATTTGAGGAATGACCTAATCCCCAGCACACTGTTAACGCGCATGACTAAAATAAGTAACTATTCAGGAGAGCAACGCAAACTGGTCTCCACGCTTGCAGGTTCAACGGCATAGGAGACACATGGCCAGCGAGACTGCACAGCACACCCGCCGCCTGCAGCCCCGGGAACAAAATTCCCCAAGTGTCTCTCATACATGCGACGGTCCTCACCAAAGGTACTCACGAAGCTCTTCAGGCGCTTTCAAACCACAGAGAGCCAGGAAAGAAAATACAATAAAGAGATCCGAGGCCGAAAACGCCAGGCCAAAGAAAAGAACCAGAAGGAGCACGTTGCGTTCATTGTAAATATTTTAAAACTGTTTTCTTATCTTGGTTCCACGCTGTGTCCTGTCTTGTCTCTGATAATTGTAAATATTTAATGTGCTATAGCTGCATCCCTGCACTGACACAGGGATGATGAATAAATCCATCCGTGCGGGGGGGCGTGTTTTCACTCGTGTGGAGGCTGCCCGCCCGAGAGCACCATGAGGGGCCGCTGTGGATGGGGGCACAGGCTGTGCCCTGTATGAGGGGTCCCAGGGTTGGAAAACAAGTCCCACTCACACAGCTCAGGGGGCACGGGGTCAGTTCTGAGCAAAAGGTCCCTTTGTGCAATTATCTGGGGCTGTTTTTTTGCAATTCACAGCTCCTTTGTAGGAGGGAATTGAGGAGAACGAACAGGGGGAAATGTTCCCGTTTATTTAAAAAAAAAAAAAGTCCAAAAATCTTTTCAGTCTTAGTATGATTTTCTCTAAAATAAAAAATAGGAATTTTTATTCTGTTCTCCTTTTTTATTCTCCTAGCAGCCTAAGCCTTGTCTTGGGATTTGGTTTTCCTTGCAAACGTGCCCAAAGCAGCTTCCAGAAGCAGCCAACTACTACACGGGTCAGGCAGTGAGGAGAGGAGGTGGTTTCGGGAGCCCTGGGTCTCTGGACAGGCTCTGTCCTGCCTGTCATGCAGGCCCCAACACCTGGCTCGGGTTGCCCCAGCAGGGGACCAGGTCTCCCTTGGCCCTCCGCTCCTCCAGCCTTCCCATGATCCATCTCGGTGGCTCCTTCACACCAGGGTCCATGGGTCACCGTAGCCAACGTCACCTGCCTTCTCAGGGGATGGCAGAAAAGCTGGCAGAAGAAGCCCAAGATTCCAGCTGGACCCGTCGTCAGGAAAGTCCTTCCACAGTTACTCCGACCCCTACCTTGACCTTGGGAAGATGAACCCTTCCTTGACTTCCGCTTACTCATGTGTAAAGTGGAAATAAACAGGCCTTCCCGTGGGACTGTGTGAAGATTCGATACTAAACCAAGTTAGAGACTCAATGTGCACGCTATCTTTCCTCCAGGAAGGGCCGGGCCCCAGGGCAGGGCAAGGCAAGCAAGGGGTGGTCTCTCTGGGACGAACATCTGCGGACTTTGCACTTGCACAGGGAACCGGGGAGAATGGCGCCTGAGAAGTAGCCTGTGGTAAGGGCGTTTGCAGTTAAGAAAAGCTGCCTGTATCTTTCCCTCTGCAGGGAGGACACCGGCCAATTCTCCGACGCAGCAGGCTCAGAGCGCGAGGGACTTGGTGGGGACTGCAGGAGCAGTCTGAGCTTCTGCTGTCTTTATCGGCGAGGTGGCCTCTTTTTACTTTGTTCCTTGCATTAGCCTTCAGAGAGCAGGGGAGAGGCCAGGGGACAGAGAAAGCAAGAAGCAAATGTGTCTGGAGCCACGTCCCAACACAACTGAACATACCAGAGACTTGCACAGGCACAGGGGGCGGCTCTGCTGATGGGGTAACAGACAGCGAAAGCAAACGGGGGCCCTCGTGAGCTTCCTAGTTAAAATTCTAGGACAGTCTCTATAGTCTGATTTTCTAGATACTCCAAGGCATCTCCAAGTATCTCAACAACATAAAATGTTGATATATGCTGGGACCTGTGATTGGTCGGTCTGTCTGTCTGTCTGTCTATCTATCTTCCACAAATTCATCTGAATTCACTGTAACAAACGGACACAACGTAGAGGTATATTTGGATGCAGGTGTACCTGAAAATCATGAGGGTGTGCTATGAGCCCCAGGAGGGAAGAAATCACTGCACCAGATGACTATTTTATGCACCTCTTTGGAATTGAAGGTTATAAATATTCTTCCCACAACTGCTAGCTGTATTTCTCACATGGGATGTGGGGAATTACTCTACAGACTTTATTGTCTTTTTTGTGGATGTGAAGATCATTTAATAGTGTGCTTGCTTCTCATAACGCCTTTCTTACATGTGAGGGGGGATTCCTTCCCCCTTTATAGTTCTTTCTGTCCTCTCAGCCACGGTCCTTTCCCCATACCTAAAGATTTATCTGTCATTCATTTATCTATCACCCATTGAATTCATGTGTATTAAGAGCCTATTAGAAACTTTGCTAGGAACTAGGGGTGTCCTCTGGACAAGTTAGAAACAGTTTCTGCTCTCATGAAACTCACAGTCCAGTGAAGAGACAGGAAGTATGCAAAACTAACATGAAAGAGGGCACATAAATAAGGGGGGTGCTGTGATGTGCTGTCCAGACCCCCTTAGGGTGGGAGTTCTGCCAGAACACAGCCCTAGGCTGACCCTTTCCAGGGACCGCCTGAACTGGAGAGAGCTGCCTCACTCCAGGTCCTACCCCCTCCCCAGGGGAGTCCACACCCAGTGCCGTCTGACCCCTGCTTAGTCTGCATCACTGTGCAAGGATATCACAGCTCCCAAACTCCCCAAGTGCACACACTCACTTTGGCTTCACCTTCCTCTTCCCATAGGGCCATCGACCTATGAAGCAGCCAAAGTTGTATAAGCAACTAATGTCCCTTCCTCCACCAAGTCTTAGAAAAGCAAAAAGAGAGGACTGATGATGGCCTATGACATTTTGGGCAATGACAGTCTTCAGAGACAGGGATCACTGGGGTGATGGTGGTAAGAACCTTTGAAGCGATGCATTCTTAGAGTCACAACTTTTTCACCTTCCAGTGGTTCCGAGTACCGTAGAACCAGATGGGACAGAACGCCTTCCCAGTGGGGCAACAGTACCGCGGTAAGAGCCTGAGAAATGCTGCAAACTAGGCTGAAAGCGGTGAATGTCAATCCAGTCCTTCAACCGCAACGAAGAACAGAAGTCAGCTGTCACTGGTGAGTGAAGCACGGAGCCACGGCCACCCACATAGCTTACCTGCTGACAACTCAGAGCTTAAGCTGCCCTCACCTTTCTGACAATGACTGATGGTTTGGAACAACTTGATGGTAATTGCTACTGGAATTTAAAATGGACTCCGTGCTAAGGGTAATAATAAAAAAAAAGGATAGAGTCTTCATTAAAAAACTTAAATGAAGCAAAAATCAAGGAAGTATAAAATCCAGGAATCGCAAAAGAAGAAGGCAAATTTTAAAATGAAATAAGCAAATTTTAACCATAAATGTAAGTAAGTTGAGCTTGCCTAGTAAATAGGTCAATAGTTTCATACAGAGTGGGAAAGTCCATTTAAACTGTAGAGATAAACACAGATAAAGATAGAGCCTCAATCAGGATGGCCTGTAGTTACCAGCAGCAGAGATCAGTGGTCACGCTGTCATTGTGAGGGGCCTACATGACCACAGAAGTGACAGTCTTCTCCTCCTCTTCTTTCTACTTAGTTTCTCTTTCCCCTCCTAGTTTCTGAGGATGCTTAACAGCATCAAGGGCAGATTGGAGGGAGAAAATACAAGTCAAAGAACTGTACTCCGCATGGGACAGGACACTGATGTGTCAGGGACATGCTGTGGCACATTATAGGAGACAAGGAGGAGCAAGGCGCGAGATAAAGGGACCGGGACGGGGTGGCTGAGAGAGTTCTGGTAGCGTACGGCACTGGCTCTTCGTGGCTCTGTACAGAGATTTCAGCAGGACTCCCTAAAAACCCCGGAGAAACTCAACTACAATTAGAGTTCCAAACTTAACCATTTTTCCCCTTTTCTTAAATGAAACACCAGTTAGGAACCAGACTTTCTCAAAGAATCTCAAAAGTTTCAGAAAGGTCAAAAAACATCTCCAGTCCTATTCTTCGCCACAATGTAACAAACTGGCAATGAAAGACAGTTATTCAAATTAAATCCCCAGCTACTTAGAAACTGTACATTTTTTTTCTAAAATTCTTTTGTCAGCAAATAAAATGGTAACACAAACTATTTAGCAAGAAATGTCTATAAGAACGTGCTATACAAAATGTATGGAATGTGCCCAAAACCATAAAAATATATATATATACATGGCCCTAATTTTTAAATTCTTAAACATAAAGAATAAAAATAAAGTAACAATAAATTCAAATCATGAAACTGTAGAGAAAACATTTAAAAATATAAGAGAAGAGGGAACATTTTGCAGAGGAGCAGAAATTAATGATTTAAAAATAATAAAATTGAGAAATGAGCTGATTCTTTGAAAAGATTAATAAACATGGACAAATATATAACAACAACCACTTAAGAAAAGTGACAAATATACAAATATTAAAAAAGGAAACAATAAAATCACAGATTTTGGAATTTCAAGCATAGACTTGATCATAATACCATAAAACTGGGTAATCATTTGGAAAGAACAAAGTCACATTCTTAGTCATACCAAACTCAAAATTAATTCCAGATGGATTACAGTTTAAAAAATCAAGTACATGTAAATATTTATATTAATTTATGGTAGAGAGGTATTTTATAAATAAATCAAAAGCAGCAACTATAAAAGAAATAACTGATCAATTGCATCACATTAAAAAACCAAATTCCTATACAGAAAAAAAAACAAAACCCTGAAAGGTAAATGACAAATTGGGAAAACATTTCTAATATATGTGACAAAATATTAGTGACTCTAATCCATAAAATATATGAATATCACAAACAATAGAAACAAAATTAATAAAATAGAAATTTCCAAAGACAAATACGTAAATTTGAAATGTTTGGGGTTTTCAGATGTAACAGATATGTTCAGTTAAAACTTAGGTATATTTTTCAGCTATTGAATTGGAAAACATTAAAAAATTAATATCATCTTTCAATAGAAACTTCTTGGGCTGCAGTTGGGTTATGTATCAAAAAGTCTTAAAAATGTGTGCACACTTCTAGTGAAATGCCACTTCTAGGGAGTTATCTTAAGAAAATAACCCGACCATTGTGTAAATATTTACAATGATTATTGCTATGTTTAAAAAAAAAATCATATCCTCGAATTGAGAACAATGTTAATTCTTAGGAATGGGGGATTGGTAAAGTTAATTTGACGGACTGTTTGCTATATAACCAATGAAAAATTATGTGGCACATCTATATTTATTAATCTGGAAAGATGCCAATAATATGTTCAGCAAAAAGAGCACATTACAGTGTAGACAGTAACATCCCGTTCTTGTTTTAGAGTGTGTACATGTGTGCATATGTATAGACAAGTACATACTACATATGGATATTCTTCAGACATTCCCATTACTGACTGGTAAGATCGAAGATTACTTTGTTGATTTTTAAATTTTATATCCTATATTAATATTGTGTGTGTGTTTTCTTAAAGAGTGAGATAACATTAAATAAAACGAATTACATAGGCATTGACTATGGTAGAGCTTATATACTTCTACCATGGTATGGTGTTACTTATTTTTTACATCTATCCATTTTTACCTTTATTTGATGCCTCTATTATCCCCTTGAGGACAAGTCACTGTTTTTCTCTTTGTACGCCCAGCACTTAGCCCAGTGTTTTACCTGTTGTGGACATCACTAAATATTAGTATTGCATAAAAGGAAGGAAGGAGGACGGGGGGCAGGAGGAGGGAGAAAATAGAGGGGAGACAGAGAAAGGGAGAAAGGGGCTGAGGGAGGAAGGAAAAAAGGAGAAATGAGAGAAGGAAAGGGAGGAAGGGAGGGAAAGGGAAGGAAAGAAGAGAAGGAAGGAGGGAGAGGAGAGGGGAGGATAGAGAAGAGAAAGGGAGGGAAAATGGGAGAAGAAAAGGGGGAACGGAAGGCAGGCTGGGGGGAGAGGGGAAGAAAATTCGGTGATAGGTATCATCTCGGCACAAGGTCGTCTATGTCCTGGAGATGGAGCTAAAATCCCAACCACTGCTGCCTCCCACGCCCAGCCCACGCTTCAGCTGTTTCCTCTATTTCAGATGCCCTGTGGTGCCACTGGGTGCACCAGGCTTCCAGGGCTCATGCCGGCGGGATGCAGCCTAAGGAAACCTTTCCCCATAAGGTGGGGTGCAACTTGCAGACTTTCGCTACCATACCCGCAGCTGGAGCACTGCCTCACGCAGTTCCTCAATCATTAGCAGACATTACCTAATTGATAAGGGCGTCCCTAGGAGCAAAGCAGCCCGTTCCCAGTTCTGTGTGACACACAATCAAACTCTGTTCCCTTTCCCTGTGACATCAACATTCTTGGCCAGGCCATCGGAGGGGAACTCCTTTTCCACCCAAGATAAACTGAAATCTCAGGACAGAACCATTCCCCGAGGGTCCCCACACACTCTCCCCCGCCCACTCCCATCTGCCGGATCCACACAGTGTTCCAGTTCTAGCCATCAGGCTGCCCTTCGGGCCTGGTGGACATTGACGCCAGCGCAGCTGCGGCGTCTCACCGGCCCCCTGTGACAGCAGGAAACAGAATGGAGGCAGCAGGCACTGGGTGTCACTGGATGTACATACGGGAACCCCTGAGGACCATCCCTCCCTCTCCCTTCCCCTGTGGCTCCCCTGACACAACTGTGCATCAGCACTGAAAAGGTCCACCTGGTCTTTCCTGGCGATAACATAGTTCCTTTACAGCACTTGGGGATGGCGTGTGAATCCAAGAAGCCATGGGCCCTGGCCACCTGTGGCCGACTCAGGCTAAGAAACAGAGAAGCACAAAGCAGAGTCCGTGCTACCAGGAAAGCCTCTGAACTGCCGCCCTAGACCAGCTCATCTTCTGCCTCCCGCATGGCCCTGGGGGTACGGAGGCTTCTTGGCCAGCAGGGCCTGTCCCTCGAGGACCGTGATCTCTATCCGGGTTCAAAAGGAAAGCTATACCGGGTGGGCAGAAGGAGGGTTACAGTTGCGAGCACATGAAACAAAATTTATTCTTGTACTATTGTTTATGAATTATTGTATTATTTTCCATACGAACAACGGTAAACCTACGTTTGCCCACCCTATATAGTCGGTAGGGGTGAGATCGGACAGAGGTGGGTTTTAGGTGGTTCGGGGGGGGTGGAGTGGGGAGGGGGAGTTTAAATAAACGAGAGGCTGATTTATCTTATCTTCGTCTTAGAGCATAATGGGGAGCTTGGAGCCAAATAGACCCAAGTTCAAACACTGGGTCTACCATTTACTGCTTTTGTAACTGGAGGCAAATGTATCTCTCTCTGCTTTAATTTTCTCACGTGGTTCTTGTAAAGATTCGGTGAGAAAACATAAATCCTGGCCCAGAGTAAGTGCAATTTTTTTAAAATCGAGGTGCAAGAAGAGCTTCAGATGCCCGGGTTATTTGTGTCTAGGTCGCTGTTTCCCCCTTTTGTCATGTTGGTAGTATGTTTCCATTCCACAGCCAATCGTGGCGTTCTTAGCACCTACCATCGATTAGAGTTGTTATAATCAAATGCAAACAGCATCCCGCATTTAAAAGGAAACCCTAGCATGATCAAGGTCTCAATATATCTCACCCCATACCGGGCCTCCACAGATAAGGAGTCAGAGGCCTAAGGAGGAAGAGCAAGGACACAACTGACACCAGGGGTCTTGACCCCAAGCCTAGTCATGTGTCATTCGGCCCTGGCAGCACCCTGGGGGGGCAGGCACAGTGGGCACGGGCCTATCTTCAAGCGTCTTACAAGGAGGATGCAGCTGGGGCTCTGGTCTGACACCGGTCTCTAGAGCCGTCACACTGAGCCTCGTCGCACTTCAGAAAAACTCTTCTGTATTTTCCCCAGTTTCCTGTTCTCCTCACAGTCCGGGCGGGTCTCCCCTGGACTGGTCAAGCTTAAAATTTTTGCTAAAATATTCCTCTGTGGAAAGCTAGTGTGGGTCTGGAATAAACCCACATGCCCTTTGACTTGTGCTAGGGTGGCCACACCCTGGTGAGCCGAGGGCCTCTAGGGGAGGGGGCAAAACTCAGGTCTGAGGTGGTGAGAAGGTTCAGCGGTCACCCCACCACGCCACCCGCTGAGGTCCCAGGGAGAGCCTAGCAGAGCCTGGCCACTGTGGGAAGTTGAGGGGTCAGTGGACACCTCCATCCC
>PVJD01019842.1:0-10771 GCA_004026545.1 Mormoops blainvillei
CAGCATTTGTTGAAGAAGTTACCTTTGTTCTCTTGCATGGCCTTTTTGCCTTTACCAAAGATCAGTTTGGTCTATTCATGTGGGTTTTTTCTGGGTTTTCTATCCTGTCCCATTTATCTACTTATCTTTTCTTTTGCCAAACTATACTATCTTGATTACTGTAGCTTTATAGTAAGTCTTGAAGTTGTGTAGTGTCTGTCCTCCTAATTTGTACTTCTCCAGCAATATAGTATTAGCTATTCTGGGTTTTGTGCCTCTCCATATGAACGTTAGGATCAGTTTATCAATATCTATAAACTCACTCTTGCTGGAATTACATTTAAACTATAGAACAAATTAGAGAGAACTGACATCTGGACAATATTGAATCTTCCTGTTCATGAACATGGACTACCTCTCCATTTATGTAGTTTTTCTTTGATTTCTTTCATCAGGGTTTTATAGTTTTCCTTATATAGATCTTGTACATATTTTGTTAGATTTATACCTGGGTATTTTTCCCTTTTGGGTGCTAATGTAAATAACATTTTGTTTTTAATTTCAAATTCTACTTGTTCATTGTTAGTAAATAAGAAAGCAGTTGACTTTTGTATATTAACTTTGAATTCTGCAATTTTGCTATAATCACTTATTAGTTCTAGGAATTTGTTGTTGTAATTGTTGAATTGTTCAGATTTTCTACGTAGACGGTCATGACGTCTGCAAATGGAGGCAATTTTATGTTTCCCTTCCTGATCTGTGTACCTTTTAAAAAAATTGTCTTGCCTTATTACATTAGCACGGACTTCCAATACAATGTTACAATGAAAAAGTGAGCGAGGATATCCTTGCCTTCTTCCTGATCTTAGTGGGAAGTCTTCAAATTTCTCTGCATTAAGTAGGGCGTTCACTATAGTTTGTTTGTTTTTTGTTTTTGGGGGGTTTTTTTGTAGATAATCTTTGTCAACTTGAAACAGTTCTTTATTTGTAGTTTACTGAAAGGGTTTAAAAAAAAACCACGGATGGGTATTGGATTTTGTCCAGTGTTTTTCCTGTATCTATTAGTGTGATCATGTGTCTTTTCTTTTTCAGTCTATTGATGTGATGGGTGACATTAATTGATTTTTGAATGTGGATGCAGCTTTGCATACCTGGATAAATACCACTCGGTTGTGGTATATAATTCTTTTTATACATCGTTGGATTCACTTTGCCAGTATTTCGTTGAGGATTTTGCATCTATGTTCATGAGAGATACTGGTCTGTAATTTTCTTTTCTTTGTACTTCTCTAGTACTATAGTAACGCCTATGTCTGCAATAGATACCCACATTATCCCCATTTTCCAGAGAGGGAAGCCGAGGCACACAGAGGTTAAAAAGGCTCCTCCTGGTCAAAGGTAGAGTTAGGGCTGGGATTCAAACCCAGGTCTTCTAACTCCAGAGCCAGTGCTCCTACCGTGCTGTTGCTTCTCTGATTTTTCATTATTGGGTCACTAGTTTTCTGTCTGACCTCCTTAGAATATTGTTCGTTGAGAGCAGAGGTCCTGTCATAGTCACAGCTGTGGCTCCTGGGCACAGCAGGTAGGTGGCAGTCTGTTGGATGGATGGATGGATGGATGTGTGGATGGATGGATGGATGGATGGATGAGTGATAGACTAGTTCTTTGAGAACAGGGCAGTTTCCTATTAGCATCCATGGCTGTGGGCCTAGAATAGGACTGAGTTGTCTTTGGGGTATATTTTGGGGAGTCTGTGGAGTGAACTTACATCTGGATCCCCAATGACGCCCTGTCTTCGAGCCCCAGTTCTGTGCAGAGGTCCCAGGAGGCCTCAAAAGCGCGGCCCTTTCTTTGGCTTTGCCCCCTTGTTGCTGGGCGCTCTGGTGCTGGCTCCCTCTCACGCCTGCCCTGCAGAAGGAAGGGAGCTGGCCGGCCACCCCCTTGGCATGACGTGCACTCATTTGAAGTTCCCGAGGCCATGCCCAGCGGGCGCCCGAGCCGCCCTTGTCCGTCACGCAGCCCGCTGCTGCCTGCCCACGCGCGGGCTTTGAGAGCTGGCCAGAGCCTGTGGTGGGAACTGCGCGCTGCCCTAATTGGGCCTCTCCTTCGGGAGGCGGCAGGCCCTGCTCCTCGCTTGTCTTTAGTCTGACTGCGGTTTTGCCCTCTCAAGGAGGACAGCATGCTTCCTGGTCTGGCCAGCTCTCCAGGCCAGAAGTTCACCCTTGTTCTGCAGATGGAGAAATAGAAACCCTTGGGTAGACTGGGTGCCTGCCCAATGTCACAGCAAGGCCAAGCGAGGTTGCCAGGAGTAACCACCAGCAAGCCAAGTGACGCAGCTCTGTCCCTCACTCTGCTGGCAACCGAAATGAGTTCCCACAGGAAAAAAGACCTCCGTTGGTCTCCCGTGGCGGCCTGGGCCCTGCCTGGGCCATGGCTCGGGGCGCTCATAGATCCATGCGGGAATTGTCAGACACCCCCCAGAGACCCTACCAAACCCACCGAAGGTCAGACGGGAGCGTGGCCAGCCGAGGTAGATGGCAGGTCCCCTCTGTGGGAGACCAGGGGGGCCAAGGATGCTGTGACTTCTCTGCTCAGTGCCTCAGTTGACTGTTCCTGGAAAATGGGAGGAGTTTTCAAATGCTTGATGGGAGGACCAGGGCAGGTCTCATCTGGGAGAGGCATGCAACCCACCTTCCATCTGTCAGACCCTGGGAGACCCCGGGTCAGGGAAGAGTGTGATTCCTAGCTGGTCCTGGTCCTCTAGGTGGGGCTTCAATCACCTCTAGGAAATCCCCAAAGACCATGAGCCTAGGACAGGAGACATCCTTCAGCAAGTCCAACCTTTCACCTTTTCTTCTTCTGCCACCTTCCCCGCCTTCTTGTTAGATGGTCATTTTTCTGTTGAACCTCCTGTCCCCATGAGTCACTCCTGGTCTGAATTTTACTCTCTGGGCACTTAGAGTAAACTGACCCGTCTGTTTTTCAGTTCGATGATCTTTTTGGGACCAAAGGCAACCAGGATGCTGTTCCTACCTTTCACTTCCCTATGCCGAATGTCTTCGGTCCTTTCAGCTGTCCCTTCCATAACAGCTCTCCTGGCCCCTGAGTGTCCCCGGTGCTCTACTCAGGACATCCTGGGTGGTCCTGGAAGGAGTCTCTGTACTCTGGGCGTGACCCCAGAGGGACCCATATTCCTCCAGCGTTCACAGGGCCAGAGCTGAAGTGCAAATTCAGAGCCACGTCTGAAAGTTTGCGAGTTATGATTTGAGCTAACCATCCAATCATCAAACCGCTCCTTGGACCTTCAGACCTTTGCCGTGACTTGGAAAGCTAAACTTGCCTTTAGAATTCTTGGACTCAGGGTTGTGCCCCAGAACATGGTGGTGCTGGAATAGCAACCCTGCAGCCTGGTCCCCTCCCTCTTACCCCTGGCTCCACGTTCAATGTGAGGTACTTCAGGAATGCACTTGGGAGTGTCTGGGTCCTCATGTCCCAGCTTAATTCACACCCTTTGGCCTTTGAGACCCTATCCCTAGGGAAGAGGGCTGGGGAAGCAGGTTTGGGGCCATTTGGGAAAGAGATTCAGGGGTCCTGGGGTCCAAGTGTGGCCTAGAAGGGGAGCACATGGGTTCTGAGCAGGCACGTCCCTTGGCCCCTGAGGACCCTTCTTGTCTGGGTCTGAGGGTCTCACGGATTTGCCTTGTTGCCACGAGCAAGGTCATGCATCCCTCCGTGGAGTTGTCCTGAGCTGATAACCATGCAGTCCCTGGTGCCGTTTTCCTGAGGGTGTAATGGCTCTGTTCGGTTGGGTTTGGGGACCCACATGCTGGACTCAGCCTTTGCGAAAACTGCCTTTTGTATTTCTAACCTGTAAAGTCCATTTCGAGCCCCAGTTCTGTCCTTTAGAATCCATAGGTGCCAACTGTGTGTGTCTCTGCCATCTGTATGTTTGCTGAGTGTGCCCTTCGGAAGTCATCCCTCAGCCCCAGAGCCTGGCTGTCACCTGGCGTCTGTTCCGCTACATGGGTCCCAGAGCACAGGGTGAGCAGTGCTGACAGCAAGCTACTGATGGAGGCGGGGGCAGGGCGGGGGCTGCTTTGCAATCAGTGAAGCCGTGCTCTGCCTGCTGCTGCTTCCTGGGTGCTGGTTGGCCTTCTGAACCCATTAGCCTTGGGGCTCACAGGGCCCCACCTCCCCAGCACTGCTCCAGCTTTGGTTGGCCGAGCCTCCCCATCATTCCCCTCCTCTCCAGCCCCTGCCTATCATCTCTGCCCGCCCCTCCACATGGTCTGAGCTTGCCAGTCCTTCCAGTCCACCTCCAGCCCTGTGCACACCCATGTGCTGTGCTGGAACCACCACCCAGATCCCCTCAAGGAAGGAGTTCAATCAGTAAGCGACCTACAGCCTTCGGCCCCTCGGGCACTGCCCCAGCCTCACAGAGCCGCCTTGCCTGAGGTCACCCTTCTCCAGGTGGCCCACATCCAATGACTGATCCAAGGTGGGGTAAGAAAACACCTGGCCACCTTGGCCCAATGCCCGACACCCGCGATGGCCTGTTTTAGCTTCAGTCCTCCCCGTGGAGTCGGCCGAGCCTGCAGCAGTGGTGACTTCTCTCTCTGCCACGTTTGCAGACAGGGCTGTGTAGGGGCCTTGTGCTCAATGGGAAGCTCGGAAAGTTTCTGCTTTGCCCTTGGGTGAGCAGGGCAGTCTTTCCCCGTAACCCTCGATTCTGCAAGCTTTTTATCAAGAACTGAGTAATAGCTCCCGTGGAGCCCAGGACTGAACTGCTCATGGCCACCTTCGGGCCTGTGCTGTCTTCTTAAAAGGGGGAGCCACAGAGCCGCTCGCCCGGGACCTCAGGACGTCCCCTCCGGACTGATGTTTCCTTTTTATATTCCACCGCTTGTGGTGTTCTTGGGTTTATAAAAAGCACATTTTTTTTCTTCAGAAAAAAACTAAGTCACATTACTCTCGGGTACACAATTACAACAATGTCACTCATCCCCTTGTCGTTTTCTTTTTATGTATTTTGCTTTTTTAACAAAGCGTACAGTGCGAGGTACTTACTATTTAATAGGATATTTCCACAATTTTTTTTCCAGACTCTTTCTTACCTCTCAACCTTCTTATCTATCTGTTCAATATCTTTACCAAGGCAGAATCTTTATGCTTTTATTAATCCTTTAGGGAAAATTATTTTGAAATTTCTATTTAAAAAACCTATCCTTTGGGTGTCATGCTATTTTTTGGTTTCTTGGTGAAGTGCCTACCTTCTTTGTGTGTTTCCCGAGGGGCCCAGGAGTGGCGCCTCCACGGGGGTTGAATGAGTGGTGAAGGAATGAATGAATGCACGAGCAGGGCTGGGAAGTGCAGGGAGAGTGTGGGACAAGTGTTGGGTACAGCGGGAAGTCACCACATTTTGGGATGAGACTCTGGTGCACTGCATCGAGTGCAGAGTGGGGGCACAGCTGGGCAGATATGCAACAGAGAGCCCTCAACACTGGCAGCAGAAATCCGTGGGCTCCCAGGCCTGGGGTCCACTGTGGTCATGAGGTCTGGGGACAGAGAAGGACCCTGCACAGGATGCTGAGAAGGAACCATCGGGGAGCCACTGGGCAAAGGGCTGCTGGTGTTCAGCTAAGACGGTGAGCATGTGGCCTGACAGTGGCTCAGCAACGCGCAGGTCCGCAGTGACCCGGACATGAGCGGGTCCAGGGCAGCAGTGGGGCCGGAAACGGGACTGCAGTGGGCTCAGGAGAGAGAGAGAGGATGGAGGCAGCGCCCCCTGCCTGCCAGCTGTGGGTTTTTATCCATTGGAGGTTGTGGGACACTTGTGTTGGGCCCGTATCTGGTCTTGCTTCTCACACATGTGACTGCCTGGGTCGGGATGGGCTCTGGGACCAGACAAGGGTGAACCTGCCGCCCCCAGTCAGGAGGGGCCCCGCCTGCACACCTGTCCCTGCTGCCCTATGGCAGTCTGCAGCAACGGGATGGATCCCCTCAGCAGGCTGGGGTCCACGCCCTGCACGCCTGCCTGCCAGGGGGCTTGGCCTCTCCCGCCCTCACCACCACTCTGGCTTCAAAGCGTTGTCGCCTGTGTCTCGGCTCCTCTTCTGCTTTGCCGCGTGACTCTCCCGGCCTCAGGCTGGGCCCCCAGTGCCCCCTGCCCACAGGCCACGGTGCTCTGAGGGACATTCCTCTCCACCTGGCTCCCAGCGCACACACGACCCCCGCTCGGGCCCAGGGTGAGGATGCACACAGCATTCTGATTCCAACCTCACTGTGACACATCGAAACACCTGCTTGTGGGCGCGCCCGTCTCCGCGGCTCCACGTGAACCCATGGCGGTAGGAGGTCTGGTCTGATGGACCTGGTTGACCTTGATGGTCTGTCCCGATGTGGCCCTAATCATGTCCCACCCCGTCTGACCCCGGGGTCACCCCAGAGTCAGAGTGTCTCCCACACACACTCATTTCCTTGAAGTCTCCTCATTTCCTCTTTAAAATTTGCATTTGACCTCATGACTGTTTTAATTTTAAAGGATTGGTTTTCTAGTGCTTACATGTTGAATTTTTAACTTCTCCCCCAACTAAATATTCAAGGAAAACTGACGTCCAGTTTGTCCCCTGGCTTCCTGGGGTCCTGTCTCCCCGTTTCAGATGCCCAGGCCTGCGGCGTAGTTTGCAGTTTCCAGCGTCTTTGAGCAGCAGTAGCTGCCTGCTTTCCCCAGACCTCAGAACACCGCTCTCGGGGTGGGGCCCTCCTTCCTCCTGAGGGGCCTGGCTTCCCGTCTGACCCCAGGCACCTGCTCACCTCCCCCTCCCTCCTCAGAGGCCAAGCCGTCTTGCCCAACACTGGCTCTGTGCTGCTTCCTGCTCAGTGGGAGGGTCTGGTGCCTGTCCCTCCACTCTTTGGACAAGGAGACCCTGGGTGGGAGTGGCACCAGGACTGTGTCAGCTGAGAGCTACACTTCCTCCGTTTAATGTTTTCTGGAGCGTGGCTGAGCCCAGGGAGACCCTGTAACCACTGAGTCAAGGTCCCTTATCGCTCGAGGAACAGTCTGGGCTTCCAGGGGAGGGAGGCAGACCCGGGGGGCCAGGCTGCACTGGGCCAAACTGGGACTCTGAACCGGCCTATAGATCTCAGGGCGCTGGGGGAGGGGTCCTGCAACCTCCCTGAGTTGCCAACCCTGTCCCGAGCTCACAGCCGGATCCCTTGATCGTCAGAGGCCTGAGTGGCAGTGACATTCAGTTGTGCAGTTAGTTGGCCGGGGTGCCAGCCCTGGGTGATGGGGCCGGGCTGGCTCCAGAGTGTGGGACAAGGGACGGCTGGCAGGGAAATCAGAGCAGCCCTTCTGGCACTGGCTCTGGCTTTCCGCTGGCGACACGTAAGAGGATTAGGGCTCAGAACTCCGGACAAGGGGCTTTTATTCTCAGGGTGGAATTTTCATTGGCTTGCAAAGCCCCAGAGACAGGAACAAACGGTGAGGAGGGACAGCCAGACCCCTCACCCTCCATACCCTGTGCTTTGGGGGAGCCCAGCGGTCCCAGCCCACTTCGGGTAGGCACTTGGCAGCCAGCCCCAAACAGGTCTGCCTGAGCCCCAAGCTGCAGGGCCAAGGGGCCGTCCCCACCCTGCCACCGAGGCCTGAGCCACCTGCAGCCTGGCTCGGGATTCCCCGAGGCAGCTGTGGCTCACAAGAGGGTCATAGACCCTGGACTGTCGGGACGAGAGGGAGCATATAGCCGCAGAGTCCGCCTCCATGGGAATTTACACCGGGGAAGGCTGAGGCCCAGCGAGAGGCCGTGACTTGCCCAGGGCCACTCAGGGAGGCCTGGAGTCTGCCTGCCCAGCCTGGGAGGTAGGTCTTGTTCTCGAAGAAGATTGTGCCGAGGACAGTCTCACCTCACCATTGGTTGGGTTTGCCTGCTCTAGGATTTCTTATCAATGAAATCACACCGTCTGAACTCTTTGGGATAAGAATTCTTTCTCTTAGTGTAATTGAACGTGTCAGTACTTCGGTCCTTTTTATTGAAGAGTATTGAAGTTTATCTAACCGCCAATTGGTGGACAGTTGACTCGTTCCCACTTTTTGTCTCTGACGAAGGAAGCTGTTACGAACTTTCATGTACAAGTCCTTTTTATCAAAATGTTTTATTGTGGAAAGTATAGAGAATAACGTGGCAAACTGTAAGGGCCTTGGCTTTTCTCAGAATGTGGCGGGAGCCGTGGGCGGGGTCTCGGCAGAGGGGTGGTGTTGTCTAACTAAGTTTTAAAAGGATCACTTGGCTGAGGCTGGGGCAGGAGCAGGAGCAGGAGGCCTGGTTAGGAGTCTACTGCACTTGGCCGAGCCGCCAATGCTGGAGGCTCAGAGTGGACGGAGGATCGTAGAGCTGGTGGGACTGACCGGATTCTCAATGTATTTTGAAGGCTGAGACAACAGGTTTTGCGGATGGGATGAATGAAAGCAAGAAGCGGAGGCTGACTTGACTTTAACACTGGAAGGGGAGGACTGGGGAAGGCCGTGGAAGGGGCAGGTGTAGGGAGGTGACCCTGAATTGGGAGGAGACGCCTGTTAGGCAACCAGCCGAGGCAGCTGGTCGGAGGTGTTGGCTGAACGTGTACCTGTCGGTACTGCATTTTACCAGAAGTCCTTGCAGGACAATTAGGCCAGAAAACAAAGTAAAAAGCATCCGGGTTGGAAAGGAAAGACTAAAGATATACTGACAGGTGACATGTACAAGTACATAGAAAACCCTAAGGAATACACACAAAACTATTAGAGTTAATAAGTGAGTTTAGTAAGGTTGCCAGATATATGGCCAAAAGACAAAAATCAGTTGTATTTCTATCCACCGGCAATGAACTACCTGAAAATAAAATTAAAAATGATTCCATTAACTCTCATTCATTGCTGGTGGGAAAGCAAAATGGCACAGCTGCCTCAGAGACCGTTCGGCAGTTTCCGACCAAGCTACCCGTGCTCTAGCCCTTCGGCCTGGCAACTGGGCTGCTTGGCATCTAATCAGAGGAGTGAAAAATCTATGTCTGCACCAAAACCTGCATACAGATGCTCATAGCAGCTTTATTCGTCATTGCCAACACTTGGAAGAACCTGAGCTGTCCATTAGTAGGTGAATGGATAAATAAACTGTAGTCCCTCCAGACAACGGAATATTACTCGGTGATAAAAAGACATGAGCAATCAAGCCATGAAAAGACATGGGAAAACCTTTATTGTACATTACTAAGCGAAAGAAGCCCACCTGAAAGGACTACACACTGTGTGATTCCAACTACGTGACATTCTGGAAAAGGCGACAGTATGCAACCAGCGAAAAGATCGGTGGTTGCCAAGGGTTAGGAGAAAGGGAGGGATAAATAAATGGACCACAGAGGATTTTTAGGGCAGGGAGGCGGTTCTTTTATGATACTATCATGGCAGATCCCTATCATTATGTAGCTGTCAAAACCTCTAGAACATACAACGCCAAGAGTGAACCCTCCTGCAAACTACCTCTACGGAGTCACCTCAGAGCTCAGCCAGCCTCCTGGGGCTAAAGGGAGCCTTCGAGTCTCTCTGGGACCTCAGCGAAGACCCAGGGGAGTCCTAGATGGACCACCTTTCCTCCTGCTTGACCAGAACAGCGATCAAGCCCCACCTAGTTTCCTCCCCTTGTGTGGCTCCAGGAAATGTCCACCTTCTCATTCCCAGGGGCCTCAAACACATCCCGTGTGAGCCCATCCTGACCCCCGTTTCCTCCTCCCATGTTGGTGTTGATGCCTCCCTCACCCCCTGCCCTGGAATCTCGACACTTCTCCAGCCCACGTGGCTTTGTGAGATTCCTGCTCTCCCCATCCCCACTGCCAAGCCTGGCTCAGCCCCTTCCGGCTGCCTGCCCCACCCTTGCTAATGCAGCCCGTGTCGCGGCTGCTATGACCTATCCAAATCACACGCTGATGGCATCACTCCCACCTCCTTGTCAGCATGCCCCCCCGCCCAGCATTCACAGCGCCTCACGGACTCCCCTCTGATGTCAGCTTTGGCTCCCTCTGTGCGCCCAGCCTCTCAGCCAAGCAGAGTCTCCTGCGTCCTGAAGCTCCTCTAATGCCCAGTGGGGCAGGATCAGCAGACACTCCGGGGAGCCGGCAACCCACACTCCCACTGACCCTGGGCCAGTGGGAGGAAGCCCACAGAAAAATGTCCCCGTCACCTGTCCTGCAGGTGCACTGTTCTGGAAGACCCTCGGCATAGCTTTCCTGGACCCTGCAGACCCCTGCCCCCTGACAGCTCACACCCACCCACCCAGGCCCCGCCCACTTTAGGCTCCCTCTGTGTTCCAGGGTTCTCCTCCCAGGAAGTGACCTCATCTTGGCCCAGCTTTTGGGCGAACCAGGCTAAGAATGCTCCTCCCTCATCTGTTACAATCTTCTTGAAAGTACACGTTTCTCCAGCAAGACTTAACTGCCCACGGTCCTTGTCCCATGGAACAGGAATGTTTTTCGCCCATTCTTTCATTCACTCATTCATTTACCCATTCATTCGTCCATCACATTTATTTAGCACCTACTGCGCCACAGGCCCTCTCGTAGGTGCTGGGCGTACGTTTATGAAGAAAAGAGGCAAAACCCCCACCCTCACCTGGTTTAAATTCTAGGGGGGAGAAGCAACGGGACAGCGAACTGGGTTGTGTGTTAGATGGTGATAATTCTGCAGAGAAAAATGAAGCCGGGAGGGCGATGCGTAGGGTTGGCAGGTTAGGTCCTCTGGAAGCACAGGCCCCAGTAGAGC
>PVJD01019843.1:0-10785 GCA_004026545.1 Mormoops blainvillei
AGACAAAAAATCCTGCCCACGTAGGGCTTACATTGCAGTTGTAGGACACAGAATAAATTAAATACATAAAACATGATATGCCAGGTTGTGGTAAGTTATATGAAGGAAAATAAAGCAGATTAAGTAGACGAGAAAGGTGACAAATGAAGTGTCACTGAGTTGGTATCTGAGCAGAGACCAGGAGGAGATGGCAGAGAGCCATGAGGATATAAGAAAGAGTGTTTCAAACAGAACAGTTAAGAGCAAAGGGCCTGGGGCGGGGCGAGATTTGGTACGTGTGAAAAGCATCATGAAAGTCGACCTGACTGAAACAGAGATGTGGGGGCAGAGAACTGTGGTTAAGAATTTAATTAGGAGAGCTCGATGGGAGTCACAAGAGGGTGGCAGCCACAAGGAGGACCAAGGAGTAAGAAACTGTAACAGTCCAGATGAAACACGCAGCTAGCGGTGATGGGGGAGAAGCGGTCAGATTCTAGATGTGTTTTGAAAAGGGAGACGATAGAATTCTGCTGACAGTTTATGGGGTATGAAATAAAGAGGAGAGTCAAAGGTGATGATAAGGGTATTTTTTTTTTCTTCTTTTAATTTAAATTTTTTCATTTTTCTAACTTTTTTTTAATGGCTGAGAGGAAGGATGGATGAAACTGTGATCAATTGAAATGTGGAAGGCTGCAAGAGGAGGGAAAATGAGAGTAATGAGGCCAGAGCTAGAAGAGGATGGAGAGGGAAGTAAAAGTCTTTTTTCTTTTTTTATGATGAAAGAAACCAGAGGACATCCAAAAGCTGATGAGAACAGTTCTGTCACAAGAGATGGTGGTCTGGGGCTGTAAGAAAGCTAGGCTACAAAGAAGCATTGCAAAGAATATTGTGAACGAAGAGGTAAAAAAAAGTGGGTCCATGGGTATGAAAAGCACAAACCATATAGATACAGCTCTCACCTTTCATGTTCTCATCTCCCATCATCACTCCCTCAATTCTTTATACTCACTCTAGACACACCACAAGTTGCCTCATTGTTGGACACATACCACATCGATTTCCTGCCACCATGCCATTGTCTGGGTCGTTGCTGCCATTAGGAGTACTCACCCTGTCCTTCCCTTTCTCACTAAACCCTACCTGCCCTTCCAGTCTCACTCCTACCACTCTAGTCTCAGTCTCCTTCATCTCTAGCCCTGACTACCGGTTTCCTTGCTTCTATCTCTGCTTATTAGTCTGTTCTGCTCACAGGAGCCAGAGAAATCCAGTCAAATCATAAGTCTTGTCCCTTCTCTGCTCAGAGCCCTCTAATGGCTCTCGTCTCATTCAGAGTAAAATCCAAAGTCCTCAACCAAGGCCCACAAGGCCCTACCTGATTTAACTCTCACTTCTGACCTCATCTGCTACCCATCCCCTTCGCTCATTCCACTCCTTAGAATCAGTCTCCTTGGTGTTTCTCCAACACTCCAAAGGATGGAAGGAGAAAGGGATAGGCAACAGGCCTCTAGTACACACACAGACTTTCCCTCATCTGTGCAGGGAGGCAAGGCTTGCAGACAGGGAAAAGAGAGGCTGGGACAGGAGGGGGGTGAGGGGCCAGCTCACTGTCTCAGCCCAGGGTTCGCTGTCTGACCCTTCCTCGTTGGGGGTGCATCTTTTCTGGATCATGGGGATAGCAAGCGTGGGGTCGACACCCGCATTCTCTCTCTCCTCCAGAGACTTCTTGGATTCTAAGGAAGAATGGGAGTGAGCAATGAGGTCCCACCATGTCCTTCTACTTTTCTCCCATTCCTTCACCAGGGCAAGGCAAAGTGGGATCACTCACCCTCAATGAGCTCCTTCACAGCCTGGGACAGCACCCCATCTGCTATGGGCTCTGTATCTGTGGATGGGCCAGGGGCCTGGGCTGGTGGCTGTCTTCGAAGGCCATTCTGGATCAAAGGAATAACGAGTTCCTTGGGGGCTTCTGAGGGGTTCACACTGATGTAGACACAGAGGAACAAGGACGGGAGAATCGCATGGTCAATGGGTGCTGAGCCACACCCCTTCATTAAGAGAAAACACAAGAGCCAGACTCACCCCGTCCCACAAACCACATCCTCCGTTCTGTCTGGTTCTCATTTATGTCTCTGATGATGGCTTCTTTGGATTCTCTCCTCTACCCCCAACTCTTAATTGTGCCTTTGAGGAATCAGTCCTCAGTCCGTGGCTTCCACAATGACCCACGAATCACCATCTTAAGTCCAGACTCTCTCCCCAGTTCCAGGCTCCACACCAACCTCCCAGTGGTTGAGTCTCTTCTGGAAGTCCCTTCCTCAGACTGTCTCCTTTTCGAATTAAGCTGATGATGGTCTCCCCCAACCTCAATCTGCCGCTCCATCCCGTTCCCCATATAGAAGCCCCACCACTTTAGTTGAGACACTAGGGGTCCTGTCATTCTCCCCTTCTTTCTCTCTCTCAGAACGCACACACCTCAGGGTCCCCAAATCCTAAAGACACTCCCTCTCTGGATGTATTCTCTCTTGTCAATGCCCACGGCTATCAGGCCCAATTTCTTCGGCTGTCCTACAAACTCCCGCTTTTTCGCCTCCACGAATTTCCTCAGGCGATACTTAGGCTTTCCAGGCCTCTGTCACCAAGACAATCAACTGTGACTGTACCCTCCCGTTTGCTCCCACCGCACCTATTTCCAAGGAATGAAAGACCCAGCGCATCACCTCTGTAACTTTCTTCTTTCCACGGTCTTCAAGAAATCCTTCTCTTCCGGAGCCGCACCCAGGCCGTCTCCCCGGTCTGCCAGCCGTCTTCGGGCGGCCGTCCGACTGAAGCTGAATGAAATTGGGGCCGTGGAGTGTCCCGCCGACCGCAAAACATCCTCCTCGGGATCCGCCATTTTGCCTCTCTTCTGAGGCCGGCGCACTGCTTGCTGGGAAGTTTAGTTTGGGTTGAGTTTGCCGGGGGCCGAACGACGAGCTCTAGAACTACTTTTCCCACAAAACACTGCGGCATCTGACAGACGGAGGCGGATAAGGGGCCGTGGGAAGTGTCGCTCTTACTTCATAGATGTGCGTCGCGCCAAGCATACGCGGAAATATAATGCTTCAGGGAGGTAGGCGTGGTAGGAAGTGGACTCATTCTCCCCGGGTATTCGTAGGTTTTTAACAGGTTATTTATTGATCGTCTACTGTGTGCACGTTACTGTGTCCTACTGGTGTGGGAAGTGTAAGATAAGAAAAAAAATCTGTGAATGTCAGTTGTGTACCATAATAAATAATAGACGTAAAAATAAATAAATAGCATAAATAATTGACATGTAAATGATGCTTGCCGATGCCAGATTTAATACTCCACAAACGCTGGTAATAATAAAATAGACCCCTCTAGGGCCTCGTAGTCCAGTAGGAAACAAGGACGCGCCTGGTTCTTGGGGCGCAGGCGCAATGTGGCGCCCGCCCTGCGTACCAGCGCCGCCACGTCGGCTGCAGCTCGGGCCGCCAGGGGGCGCGCGTCCAGCCGCGACAGGAGCTGCCGGGCACTGGGGCCGGCCCGCGGCGGAGCGCGGCGGCCTGTGCGGGAAGGGGCGGGGAGAACAGGTCAACGCAGACCCAGCGCCTCGGCGCCCCCCCCCCCCCACTCCTCTACGTCCGAAGACCTAGAATCCTCCTCAGGGTCCCCGGAGCCCTCAGACCCTCCCTCGATAGTTCCGGGGGCCGCCGACTGTCCCTCTCATCTCCCGCTAGCCCCAGCCATCGCGGGTACTCGCGTGGACCCCCGCCGGCCTCCACGATATCCCCTGGAGACAGCTATTTGACCGCAGTATTCCCGGACGCTCCGAAGACCTTGTGGCTACCTCTGGAACTTTCCAGCTGCCCCTTCGTCACCCCCGATTCCAAACTCTTACCCTCACAATATCGGGAGAGTCCCCGGTTTCCCCAGATGTCCCAAGAGAACACGGTCTGCCCCTCTGTGGCCTCGGGACCCGCGATTCACCCTCCAGATGCCCTAGGCAATCCTCGTGGCCCACGCCACGGCCCCAGATTGCCCTCCACTTCTCCCCAGAGACCCCCGCCTGAGCCCCTGCCATTCACCGCAGACCGTGAGTGCCTAGGCATCCCCAGTGACCCCGAGCGGACCCCTCCGGCACATCTCCCCGAAGACTCCTGAGAGCCCCCGGAGCTGGTGCGCAGCCACGTGTGGTGGGTGCGGGTGCTGATAGGGGGCCTCGAACCCAACCTGCGTCGCTTGGCCCCTGTCCACCGCCGCCGCCGCCGCCGCCCGGGTACCAGGCTGCCTTGTTTACCACCTGTCCGAAGGGAACGGGAAGGGGCAGACAGGCGGGGCGAGGTGCGGCAGGGATGCGCCCATCTCATCCCCATCCCAGTACCTCCTCTGCTCCCCCTAGGGTCCGTGGCGCCCCCCGCACGCGGCTCCATGACCCAGAGTGGCCCGGTGGACGCGCAGCCGCCAGCGACGCGTTCTGAGCGCCCGCGCGCGCTCACCTGGCTGCCCGCCCGGGACTGGACGCGGTGAGGCCAGCCTGTTCCGTGCCGGGCACCCCAGCCCGCGCGATGACCTACCTGGCGGCCCGCAAGGAGGCGTGGCTGTGGGCGCCAGTGCTTGGCCTCGCTCTGCCTCAGGGGTGCCTCTGTTATCCCAGGAACGTGGGCTGGGTTCCTCCTTCCACCCAGGAGACGTTGTTATTTCACGTGTGGAAAGGAGAAGTTGATGTCCAGAGAAGTTAACGGCCCCACCCGAGCCCTGACACCTAAAAACGGAATGCAGAACCGGAGCCCAAGTTATCTGCAAATTCTATAACCTCCGACAGACCTTTGCACATAGTAGACACTCAGTAAATTTGCAGTAAATATCTGCCTAAGCCAATCCCTACTGGAGAACCGGAAGAGTATGGCGGGCTGGGGACGGGCCCCCTTGGAACCTTTAGGACCATGGGAGGGTTTACGGTCCTGAGTCTGATAGGGTTGGGGGCTCAAAATCCGGGGAAGGATAACCTCCATGGAGAGTGGAGGGGCAGCAGTAGGGTCCTGAACTTGAGGAAGCTTTGATGGCACCTGGGTTGCACGGGACACCAGCCAGTGACAGGGGAGAAATGAGGCCCTTCCTAGGCTTGAGAAGGTGGTGGTGGGGTCTGGGGACATAGGCTCCAAGAGGGGAGCACATGGGCACAGTGCTACTGTAATGGATAGAGGAATGGGGACCAGTGAGAGACAGCCTGTGACCACCACTTTGTGGAGGAAGAAACTGAGGGCTGGAGGGGCTCAGGTACCTGCTCAGGGCCCAGTAGCCAGTTGACAACAGTACCAGTCTCAGGCAGCTAGCTCATCCCCAACACTAACTTGGTCTATGACTTGTTTCATTATGGGCTATGGACACACTGTGTCCTGATGTCCATTCTGGCTGGCTGGGCAACTTGCCTCATCCACCTGTCAGGGTTCCAGTGTTGTCCTAGTTGAAAGGGGCCGAAGGTCTCTGCTTTCATTCCTCCTGCAGTCCTTTGCCTCTCCCACCTCTGACCAGGCCATTCACTGCAGACCATGAGTGCCATCCTCAGTGACCCCAAGAGGACCCCTCAGGCACATCTCCCCGAAGACTCCTGAGAGCCCTCGGAGCTGGTGCGCAGCCACGTGTGGTGGGTGCGTGTGCCGATAGGGGGCCTCGAACCCAACCTGCGTCGCTTGGCCCCTGTCCGCCGCCGCCGCCGCCGCCGCCCGGGTACCAGGCTGCCTTGTTTACCACCTGTCCGAAGGGAACGGGAAGGGGCAAACAGGTGGATGAGACAGTATTAGGTGTCAATAATACTTGCAGACTGCAGCATTATTGAAGAACCAGAATGCATGGATAGCGAGGGGAAGCTGCCAAACACTGGGAAGCCTTGTTGCTTCAGAAATGGGGCAAGAAGCTTGCCAACTGGATGGGTGCTCAAGGGTCTGCAGATGGGGAATTTCTTCGAGACTGAAAGATACTCAGTCCTGGAAGATTTTGTGAAGCAATGGGGTGTCCAAGGACAGCCTCGGGGATAAATGGTAGGGGCAGAGGCCCTGTAGGAGCAAGGGAGGGGATTCTCTGAGAGCCATGTCAGAAGGGCTGCAAATCTGGGGACAGTAGCAAGAATTGGGGTTGAGGGAGCAGTGCTCAGGTCACCGACAGTACTGGCAGGGTTGGAGAATCCAGACAGAGGCAGAGCGAGGCCAAGCACTGGTGCCCACAGCCACGCCTCCTTGCGGGCCGCCAGGTAGGTCATCGCGCGGGCTGGGGTGCCCGGCACGGAACAGGCTGGCCTCACCGCGTCCAGTCCCGGGCGGGCAGCCAGGTGAGCGCGCGCGGGCGCTCAGAACGCGTCGCTGGCGGCTGCGCGTCCACCGGGCCACTCTGGGTCATGGAGCCGCGTGCGGGGGGCGCCACGGACCCTAGGGGGAGCAGAGGAGGTACTGGGATGGGGATGAGATGGGCGCATCCCTGCCGCACCTCGCCCCGCCTGTCTGCCCCTTCCCGTTCCCTTCGGACAGGTGGTAAACAAGGCAGCCTGGTACCCGGGCGGCGGCGGCGGCGGCGGTGGACAGGGGCCAAGCGACGCAGGTTGGGTTCGAGGCCCCCTATCAGCACCCGCACCCACCACACGTGGCTGCGCACCAGCTCCGGGGGCTCTCAGGAGTCTTCGGGGAGATGTGCCGGAGGGGTCCGCTCGGGGTCACTGGGGATGCCTAGGCACTCACGGTCTGCGGTGAATGGCAGGGGCTCAGGCGGGGGTCTCTGGGGAGAAGTGGAGGGCAATCTGGGGCCGTGGCGTGGGCCACGAGGATTGCCTAGGGCATCTGGAGGGTGAATCGCGGGTCCCGAGGCCACAGAGGGGCAGACCGTGTTCTCTTGGGACATCTGGGGAAACCGGGGACTCTCCCGATATTGTGAGGGTAAGAGTTTGGAATCGGGGGTGACGAAGGGGCAGCTGGAAAGTTCCAGAGGTAGCCACAAGGTCTTCGGAGCGTCCGGGAATACTGCGGTCAAATAGCTGTCTCCAGGGGATATCGTGGAGGCCGGCGGGGGTCCACGCGAGTACCCGCGATGGCTGGGGCTAGCGGGAGATGAGAGGGACAGTCGGCGGCCCCCGGAACTATCGAGGGAGGGTCTGAGGGCTCCGGGGACCCTGAGGAGGATTCTAGGTCTTCGGACGTAGAGGAGTGGGGGGGGGGGGGCGCCGAGGCGCTGGGTCTGCGTTGACCTGTTCTCCCCGCCCCTTCCCGCACAGGCCGCCGCGCTCCGCCGCGGGCCGGCCCCAGTGCCCGGCAGCTCCTGTCGCGGCTGGACGCGCGCCCCCTGGCGGCCCGAGCTGCAGCCGACGTGGCGGCGCTGGTACGCAGGGCGGGCGCCACATTGCGCCTGCGCCCCAAGAACCAGGCGCGTCCTTGTTTCCTACTGGACTACGAGGCCCTAGAGGGGTCTATTTTATTATTACCAGCGTTTGTGGAGTATTAAATCTGGCATCGGCAAGCATCATTTACATGTCAATTATTTATGCTATTTATTTATTTTTACGTCTATTATTTATTATGGTACACAACTGACATTCACAGATTTTTTTTCTTATCTTACACTTCCCACACCAGTAGGACACAGTAACGTGCACACAGTAGACGATCAATAAATAACCTGTTAAAAACCTACGAATACCCGGGGAGAATGAGTCCACTTCCTACCACGCCTACCTCCCTGAAGCATTATATTTCCGCGTATGCTTGGCGCGACGCACATCTATGAAGTAAGAGCGACACTTCCCACGGCCCCTTATCCGCCTCCGTCTGTCAGATGCCGCAGTGTTTTGTGGGAAAAGTAGTTCTAGAGCTCGTCGTTCGGCCCCCGGCAAACTCAACCCAAACTAAACTTCCCAGCAAGCAGTGCGCCGGCCTCAGAAGAGAGGCAAAATGGCGGATCCCGAGGAGGATGTTTTGCGGTCGGCGGGACACTCCACGGCCCCAATTTCATTCAGCTTCAGTCGGACGGCCGCCCGAAGACGGCTGGCAGACCGGGGAGACGGCCTGGGTGCGGCTCCGGAAGAGAAGGATTTCTTGAAGACCGTGGAAAGAAGAAAGTTACAGAGGTGATGCGCTGGGTCTTTCATTCCTTGGAAATAGGTGCGGTGGGAGCAAACGGGAGGGTACAGTCACAGTTGATTGTCTTGGTGACAGAGGCCTGGAAAGCCTAAGTATCGCCTGAGGAAATTCGTGGAGGCGAAAAAGCGGGAGTTTGTAGGACAGCCGAAGAAATTGGGCCTGATAGCCGTGGGCATTGACAAGAGAGAATACATCCAGAGAGGGAGTGTCTTTAGGATTTGGGGACCCTGAGGTGTGTGCGTTCTGAGAGAGAGAAAGAAGGGGAGAATGACAGGACCCCTAGTGTCTCAACTAAAGTGGTGGGGCTTCTATATGGGGAACGGGATGGAGCGGCAGATTGAGGTTGGGGGAGACCATCATCAGCTTAATTCGAAAAGGAGACAGTCTGAGGAAGGGACTTCCAGAAGAGACTCAACCACTGGGAGGTTGGTGTGGAGCCTGGAACTGGGGAGAGAGTCTGGACTTAAGATGGTGATTCGTGGGTCATTGTGGAAGCCACGGACTGAGGACTGATTCCTCAAAGGCACAATTAAGAGTTGGGGGTAGAGGAGAGAATCCAAAGAAGCCATCATCAGAGACATAAATGAGAACCAGACAGAACGGAGGATGTGGTTTGTGGGACGGGGTGAGTCTGGCTCTTGTGTTTTCTCTTAATGAAGGGGTGTGGCTCAGCACCCATTGACCATGCGATTCTCCCGTCCTTGTTCCTCTGTGTCTACATCAGTGTGAACCCCTCAGAAGCCCCCAAGGAACTCGTTATTCCTTTGATCCAGAATGGCCTTCGAAGACAGCCACCAGCCCAGGCCCCTGGCCCATCCACAGATACAGAGCCCATAGCAGATGGGGTGCTGTCCCAGGCTGTGAAGGAGCTCATTGAGGGTGAGTGATCCCACTTTGCCTTGCCCTGGTGAAGGAATGGGAGAAAAGTAGAAGGACATGGTGGGACCTCATTGCTCACTCCCATTCTTCCTTAGAATCCAAGAAGTCTCTGGAGGAGAGAGAGAATGCGGGTGTCGACCCCACGCTTGCTATCCCCATGATCCAGAAAAGATGCACCCCCAACGAGGAAGGGTCAGACAGCGAACCCTGGGCTGAGACAGTGAGCTGGCCCCTCACCCCCCTCCTGTCCCAGCCTCTCTTTTCCCTGTCTGCAAGCCTTGCCTCCCTGCACAGATGAGGGAAAGTCTGTGTGTGTACTAGAGGCCTGTTGCCTATCCCTTTCTCCTTCCATCCTTTGGAGTGTTGGAGAAACACCAAGGAGACTGATTCTAAGGAGTGGAATGAGCGAAGGGGATGGGTAGCAGATGAGGTCAGAAGTGAGAGTTAAATCAGGTAGGGCCTTGTGGGCCTTGGTTGAGGACTTTGGATTTTACTCTGAATGAGACGAGAGCCATTAGAGGGCTCTGAGCAGAGAAGGGACAAGACTTATGATTTGACTGGATTTCTCTGGCTCCTGTGAGCAGAACAGACTAATAAGCAGAGATAGAAGCAAGGAAACCGGTAGTCAGGGCTAGAGATGAAGGAGACTGAGACTAGAGTGGTAGGAGTGAGACTGGAAGGGCAGGTAGGGTTTAGTGAGAAAGGGAAGGACAGGGTGAGTACTCCTAATGGCAGCAACGACCCAGACAATGGCATGGTGGCAGGAAATCGATGTGGTATGTGTCCAACAATGAGGCAACTTGTGGTGTGTCTAGAGTGAGTATAAAGAATTGAGGGAGTGATGATGGGAGATGAGAACATGAAAGGTGAGAGCTGTATCTATATGGTTTGTGCTTTTCATACCCATGGACCCACTTTTTTTTACCTCTTCGTTCACAATATTCTTTGCAATGCTTCTTTGTAGCCTAGCTTTCTTACAGCCCCAGACCACCATCTCTTGTGACAGAACTGTTCTCATCAGCTTTTGGATGTCCTCTGGTTTCTTTCATCATAAAAAAAGAAAAAAGACTTTTACTTCCCTCTCCATCCTCTTCTAGCTCTGGCCTCATTACTCTCATTTTCCCTCCTCTTGCAGCCTTCCACATTTCAATTGATCACAGTTTCATCCATCCTTCCTCTCAGCCATTAAAAAAAAGTTAGAAAAATGAAAAAATTTAAATTAAAAGAAGAAAAAAAAAATACCCTTATCATCACCTTTGACTCTCCTCTTTATTTCATACCCCATAAACTGTCAGCAGAATTCTATCGTCTCCCTTTTCAAAACACATCTAGAATCTGACCGCTTCTCCCCCATCACCGCTAGCTGCGTGTTTCATCTGGACTGTTACAGTTTCTTACTCCTTGGTCCTCCTTGTGGCTGCCACCCTCTTGTGACTCCCATCGAGCTCTCCTAATTAAATTCTTAACCACAGTTCTCTGCCCCCACATCTCTGTTTCAGTCAGGTCGACTTTCATGATGCTTTTCACACGTACCAAATCTCGCCCCGCCCCAGGCCCTTTGCTCTTAACTGTTCTGTTTGAAACACTCTTTCTTATATCCTCATGGCTCTCTGCCATCTCCTCCTGGTCTCTGCTCAGATACCAACTCAGTGACACTTCATTTGTCACCTTTCTCGTCTACTTAATCTGCTTTATTTTCCTTCATATAACTTACCACAACCTGGCATATCATGTTTTATGTATTTAATTTATTCTGTGTCCTACAACTGCAATGTAAGCCCTACGTGGGCAGGATTTTTTGTCT
>PVJD01019844.1:0-10766 GCA_004026545.1 Mormoops blainvillei
ACCCTTGAGATACTGAGATCACTAGTGAAAGAAAAAGAAAGGTGAGCAAGAAGGAGATAAAAGGGTCGTGAAAATGAGCGAGAAGAATGGTAAACAAGCGAGAGTGACCGAGAGAAGTCACCGTGAAGGAGCTGAGGGGGGACAGAGTGAGCGCCCAAGAGAGAGCAAGAGCCAGCGCAGGGCAGGGAGCCCGCCACCTACTTCTTCTTGTCCTTGTCCTTCCTCAGAGGCTGCTGCAAGGTGGTGTGCAAGGCCTGGGACTGCAGGGCCTCCACAGCGGCCTTCCTGCGGTTGAAAGCGTTGGTCTCCTCCTCCAGCTCCCGGCGCTTTTCCTCCACCTTGCGCTTCTCCTCCTGGTGGATCCGCTTGAGGTGCTCGAACTTCTCGTGCAGCTGGGAGCAGAAAGGGGGAGCCCAGGCTTCCGTGTGGGTCGGGCACCTGCCCGGCCTCGCAGCCCGGCCCTGGCCTCCCCGCAGACCCCAGCCCAGCACGCACCTCCCTCTCCTTCTCCTTCAGCTCCAACTCCGTCTCCTTCACTTTGTTGACGAACATCTGCCTCATCTCCTCCTCCTTCCTCTGCAGCTCACACAGGAACTCCTTCCTCTTGGCCTCGTAGGTCTCCTGCAGGCTGCGGAGACCCAGAGAAAAGAGGCCAAGGGTGGGATTACAGCGGGAGGGCGCAGGCAGAGCCAGAGGGGCCGAGTCGCGTGGGCACGGGGGACAAGGGGGCGCTGGGGTCCCGAGCCTCACTCCCGGGCTCACAGACACCAGCGCGGCAGGCCTGGCCGCAGCCAGGAAGACAGGTTCGCTCGGTGCTCTGGACGGCACCTGAAGGGCTGGCTGTCCCCGTCGCTGTCCTGGAAGCCCATCTCCTCCAACTTGCAGCGCCGGTAGAGCTCGTAGTGCCGACTGTGGGTCTGCTCGCGGAGGTCCTCCATGTTCACCCGGATCAGCATCTCCCGGAGCTTCACGAAGTCGCAGTGGTTCTCGTTCTCCACTGCAAGCAGAGGGCACGTGGGGCGTCAGGCAGGCACACGGACAGGCGGGAGGACAGGGCACCTGACAGCGGCAGACTCCAGAGGCAAGACAGGCAACGGGGTCACAGGGAAGCCAGGGGCTGCACAGGACAGGGGCTGCAGGTAGCGAGGCAGGACAGGGGATTGCGCTCAGGTCCCCCGGCTGGGGCGGTGCTGCCCCGCCACACTCACCCTGCACCACTCCCCACGGGTACTGCCGTGCTCGGACCAGCTTGTTCCCCACCTTCACCTCCTCGGTGCTGCCAACCACAGCAAAGGGCAGGTGTGCCTGGGAAGGGGCCCAAGGACGTGTGAGCACAGGGCTGGACAAGACCTGGCTAGACACTCACTTTCCAGCTATCTTTTGGAGAAGTATCCTGGGACCTCCAAACGGGGAAGGCTAAACCCACCCACCTCCTTCCTCGTGTTCTAGGGTGTTCTTTCAGCCCTTGGGCTCCCCAGAGGCCATGAGAAGCTCCCTGAAAGGACCCGAGGGCCTGGCTCTTCCCTAGGTTCCCAGCCCTGGCATCCTGCCTGCTCACCCTCTGGCTTTCAGGGCCCCGCCCTGACTCATCTTGCGAAACTCAAACCTGGGGAAGCCCCACTACCAGCCCTACACCTGATTCCTCCCTCCCCTTGCTCATAGGATACAGGACTGGGTCGCTTCCCAGACACCCGCCAGTCCCCCAGTCTTTCCTGGAGAAGGTAAGCCTGGAACCCTGGGGAACAGGAGTCTCCTGGGGCGAGGCGGGCGTCCATGCCAGCCCCAAGCCCTCGGGCCCGCAGCCCTGAAGCCCATGCCCCGCACTCACGTTCATGACTGCATTAATCTCTGCGACGGCCTCGTCATCGGTGGGAAACTGGTAGATCTGGACCCCATTGCTGACCAGCTCGCCCATGATCTTTATCTTGAACTTGTGGAGCTCACTCTTGGAGATGGTGTCAGCCTTGGCAATGATGGGAATAATATTCACCTGCCAGGATCAGGGGCGGGGACTGCATGTTAGTTGCTCCCTGGCTGTGGACAGCCCTGCCTGGGCCGCATCCCTGGACAGAGGGACTCCATGGGGAGGTCCGGCCTGAACCCAGCCACCTGAGGCCATTCGGATGGGTTGTAGCAGCACTTTTTACAGCCCTGGTTCCCCCAAACCAGCTGCCAAATTAGTTCCCTGGGCATACCGAGCTTTGACCCAGAGTTCTTTGAAGGGTTTAACCAGCATTGGACCTGATACAAGCAAGCGGAGGGCTGACTGTCCACCTAAACAGGTAAGATGACCCATCAGCAGTGGCCACAGGAAGACCCCCAAAATTTCCCAGGCTAAGGTTGCCCCATCTTCCCAGTGAAAATATACTCCTGAGATGGGGAGGGTGGTCGCAGGAGCTGACAAGCAACTGTGGGGTTGCACGCCCTTCCTGTTTTCCCCACAAAGCTGCCCCCTTGACCCCCACACCTCCTTCGCCTTCTCAATCGTGGGCCTTGGCTCTCCCCTCCCTAGTGGACTCCAGAGGACCTCAGGGAGCTCCTCGGCAGGAAGAACGTGGAAGGGAAGGGAACGGAGGAACTAGGAATTGAGAAAGAAAACAGGTGGAGAATTGGGATGCTCTGGGGAGGGGCTCAGAGGGTTGCGGGCATGGGGAGAGAACGCTAGGAGGAGGCAGAGGGGGCCGGGAGCCAGCAGGTTGCGCGAATAAGAATTCAGCTGGAAGAAAGGGGCCCAGGGCCAGACCCCCTGGAAGAGCTCTGGGGGAAAAGCCCAGAGCAGGCCGTGCCCGCCGGAGCACGGGGGACACAAAGAGAAAAGAGAGGGGACCAAGTCCAGGGGGGCCGTCTGCAAATCCCAAACACCACCGGGCACGGTGGTGGACAGTCACACTGCAGCCAGCACTGGCCCCCAACACCTTGGCCAGAGGACCACACAGTCCATGGAAAAAGCTGAGGGTGGCTGGCGGGGAGGCACACCTTGCTGTCGAGTTTCTTCATGGTCACCAGATCCAGGGACTTGAGGGAGTGGCCGGTGGGCGTGATGAAGTAGAGGCACACGTGGATCCTCGTGTCATGGTAGTCGAAGAGCGAGCGGCGGATCTTCAGCTCCTCCTGCAGGTAGTTTTCGAACTGCGCGTCGATGTAGTCGACGATGGGCCTGTAACTGCAGACAGTTCCGTCACCTGGGACGCGGGCGCCAGGGCCGAGCCAGCCTGCCCCTCGGCCTTCTCTCCCCAGAAACAAACAGCTTGGGTTTCCCTGTCTGGGCCCCTCCTCCTGACCCCCAAAGGGTCCCCAGGACCTCGGCTGCTCCTCGGCAGGCCTCCCCTGCCCCTCCGTGGGGCATGCGGCCTGGCTACTGCTGGGGGGACAGATGGGAGCGAGGAGTGCTGGGCGGAGGGTCAGAACCGAGGCCCACACAGGTGGGCATGAGGCTGGGTGGGACCGCCCTTCCCGCCTCTTGCCTCTCGTCTTTGTTGATCTGATCCCCGAAGCCCACAGCGTCCACGATGGTCAGCTTGAGCTGCACGTTGCTCTCTTGGAGGTCGTAGGTCTGGGGCCGCAGGCGCACGCGCTCCTCGTGGTGACTGGCTTCCTCGGTCTCGAAGGTCGTGTTGAAGAGCGTGTTCATCAGGGTGGACTTGCCGATGCCGGTCTCCCCTAGGGGGTGGGGAGCGGAGGGGAAGGGATGTCAGAGGCTGGGACTGGGGCTGTTGGCTAGGCTGGTGGGGCTCAGGCATGCTCAGCCTCCACAGAAGAGAGAGGGGCGGGCCTCCCACTGCATCCCTCACTGTCCCTGTCCCCAGGAGCCATCCCTTCTCCGTGGCTTCAGAAATAACGTGTGGAAGAAGAGCCGAAAGGCTGACCTGGACAGAGAATGTGGCTGTGCGGAATGTGCGAGATGTCTATCAGGGAGGGGAAGGGGCAGAGCCAGGCAGCCGAGAGACACCGCCGGACACTGACCTAGTTACCTGCTCTGCCTGCCATCCCTTCTGGGTCCAGGATGGTCATGGAGGGGCCAGGGTCTGCAGCCAACAGACACTTGCCCAGCTGCTCTGGGTGGTCCCGGCAGCATGCGCTTTCACTGAGGGGCTGGGGCAGGGCTGCTTTCCGAGGGGCGCCCATAGCCAACAGGTGCTAAGGCTTAGGCGCCCGGGGAGGGCCTGGCTGAACCCTTTGTGTCTAAAGGAGCCCCAGGCCCCGAGGCCCGTGGCCACTCCCAGAGCCTCCCTCTCTGGGGCTACATTTGTTCAGGTCTGTGTGGGAGCTCTTACTACACGATGCTGTGGTGGAGGAAGTGTCTGGTTTGCCACTGTGTCCTAGACATACCGTAGGGACAGCGGTCAGTGTGTTTGAAATGAACAAACAACCAAAATCTCTGTGATAAATACTCTTTGCCTGCACAGCACCTTCGCATGCCTAATTCTGTTTGCTCTTCGAGGCAGCTCTGAGCCGGGCCCTGGCCCCAGCTCTGTCCTGGTCCCTGGCAGAAACACCACCAGAGCCTCATCCGGACCCTCCCAAGTGTCCTCTGCCTGGGAGGTCCCCTTGCAGCTGACAGGCGGCCAGGGTAGCAGTGCCCTTCTCCCAGGCCACGTCCTCTGTCTGAGGCTGCCCCCTGGCCTGGCCACGACACTTACCCACACAGAGGATGTTGAAGCTGAAGCCCTGAGTGACCGACTTGCTGACCAGCTGGTCAGGGAGGCTGTCAAAGCCCACATGGCCGCCCAGGGAGAGGCTCCGGGGCTCCGGCTCCGCATTCTGCTGAGGGAGAAACCGAGCAAGGCAGTGAGCCCCCCTGAGGAAGGGGGGCCAAGCTGGGGGAGGGTAACCCTGAGCCTAAGCCCCCCATCTGAATATTGGGCAGATTTCAGGACACCACGCGAGTACACCAGCTCCGGGCCAGGCCTCCACGGAGGGAACCCACGGGCCTCATGGCCCCTGAATCCATCTCAGAAAAGGCCCTTAAACCCATGGCTGTGCTCCACCTGGGCTGGCAAGGGATGCCGGGGCCTGGGGCGTTTCCGGGCTACCACCCCTGAGGGTTCACCTGTCCTGCTGCTCAGGAGGAGGCCCCAGAAGGTCCCCGGATCTTAAATCAAGGTTTCGAGAGGCCAAGACTGAAGAACACTATGTTCCCGGGGTCTCCTCCGAGACTGTCGAGCCCCTCCTGCTGAGGCAAGACCCACGCAGGGCAGGTCTGGCTCCACCCCTCCCTCAAGCTCCAAGTCTGCACGCACCCCTTGCTCCTCACGCGCCCGCGCATGGGCTGCACACGGGGCCCTGCTGAGGGGCTGGCGCCCACTCGGACCCACCTCTGGGTCGCAGGGCCAGTGGCAGGGCACCAGGACCCTGGGCCTCCGCCCTAGGCCTCAGTGGGGTTCTCTAGGGACCCCCACTAGGCTCTGGCTCATGCCGCCCTCCCAGCCCAGCCCTGACCGTTTAGGTAGAGGACTGGGATGAGCGTGCGGAGACCTGGCCTTGGCAGAGGGGCCGCCAGAGCTGGCCCACGGCACTATAAAAAGAAACCACCAGGACCCGCTGCAGAGGGTCAGCTCGGACTAATCTGCACGGCTTCCCTGGGAATGCTGGTGAAAGGCTGTCCTCCGAGGGAAAGTTCCCAGGGTTTGGCCCCTCTGGCGGGCAGGCCCCAGCCAGCTCCATGTTGGGCAGAAACATGCCTCTTCCGTTCCCAGCCCCCTCTCCCTGACTGCCAGCTAGAAAGAGCAGGGACAGGAAGGGGCTGTGGGTCTGAGTCTCATCCTGCCCACAACGCGAGAGGGGAGGAAGCAGACCCGGCCGAAGGCAGCCCCAGCGGCTACTGATTAGGACGGCGGCAGCCCTGAGGCCAAGGGAGGGGGTTGGCCAAAAAGTTCACTGGGTTTTTTTCCTATACAATGGCTCTAGTAGCACTTCGTTGTCTTCATTTGAAACAATTTTATTACGTTGTATTGTGACAGCTGTCATATCAGCGTGCATTTTTTAAAAAAATCAAAATTGGTGAATTTTTGCGTAGCCATTTTAATATGAAAGATGGAAGAAAATATGCAACATTTCCGGCACGTTATGCTTTATTATTTGAAGAAATATAAAAATGCCACTAAAACGCAAAAGAGGTTTGTGCAGTGTATGCAGAAGGTGCTGTGACGGATCGGACATGTCAAAAGTGGTTTGCGAAGTTCCATGCTGGAGATTTCCTGCTGGACGACGCTCCGCGGTCGGGCAGGCCAGACGAAGTCGACCGTGATCAAATCGAGGCATTAATTGAGAACAATCAATGTTATATCACGTGAGAGATAGCGGACATACTCAAAGTATCCAAACCAATTATTGGTGAAAATGAAAAATATGTCTTTTTATTTTATGGAAAAAACTAAATGGACTTTTTGGCCAACACAACAAAGATAGGCCCATTGGCAGAGGGGGCTCAAGGCCAGACGGCTGGGCCATGGCGTCCTGCGCTCCGGCAGAGGGGTCTCCATAGAGCCTGCGCCCTCCCTGACCTCTCTGCAGCCCCAGCCTGTTGCCTCGGCCTGAACCCCTCCAACCACTCTTTCCTCCCAGCCAGGGCGCCCTGGTTTCTCTTCCCCACTGATTATACCCACCGTCCCCGACCTCGCCCCCCGCTCAGTCACTGTGGCCCCGCGTCGACGACTCCTCAGCATATATGTTGGCAGCCTAGACCTTATGTGGCCCCTCTGGGCAGTTCTGTCCCCTCAAAATGTCAGGCTTACGCCTAAATCTGCCCTCTCCAATGACCCTCTCTCAACGGAGACTCTATTCCTGCAGCTGACCCTTTATTCCTATGTCCTGTCCCCAGGTGATCGTGTCACAACCCCCCCCACCACCACCACCCTGCCCAAGCCTAGGTCCCCCCAGGGCTGCAAAGAGAACCCGAAAAAGGGGCCCCGAAGGTGGCTTCCTTTCATTGGTGCCCACATCAAATTCAGTAAACGGCACATAGGACGTGCTGGGCCAGGTCCAAAGCTGCGGCGAGGCATTCTGGGCCCTGCGCGGTCTGAGGCCTTCCCCACGTGCTCCGCTCCCACCCATCTGGTAACCTCTGAATTCACTTTTCAAACTCAACCTTTTTTTTCCCCCGACACATGTCCCTAAGTCCTGATAATTCCAGACCCCTCGCCAGGCAGCCGCCCCGTTTCCTTGCACTGTTACTGTCCCTTTTATTATTCTTTTAACGCGTCCCCGTTCTCCACCTCTTCAATGAGCACCTTGAAGCTGGCTGCAGGCTGGGGGCGGCAGGTTTTCCACTCTTCCCACCGCTACGCCCAGTGTGCTAGACAACACTGTCGCTTATCAATCACCGACCACCGCCCTCAGCCGCCTCCGCGCCAGGGCTGCCCGCCCCCTCACACGGGGCTGCAGCAGCCAGTCTGCTCTACCTGCTCGTAACAGCCGGACGATCAAATGGCGGACAGGGCAGTTCGTCTAGAGCGTTTTCCTTTTCAGGCGCGATGGAAAATCTCCAAAATTTAAGGTGTGTTGTGCTCGCAGAGAAGGCTCTGCATTGATTCAGTCTCTTCTTCCCAGGCTGACACACTCAGGAGGCAATCCAACATCCCACGGCCTGCCGCCAAAGCCCACCCCGTCGGCTGTGTCTGCAAACCATGGGCGCGCGCACCCCGCAGCAGGGTACCTGCGCGGCGCCCGAGGCCATCCCACTCCTGAGTGTCCCCCACTTCCTCACAGTTCCAGGTTCCAGAAGCTAAAGGCACGGGGGTTCCCACGTGAGCCTCCTCTCCACGCTCAGCAAGCCCTGCCTGCCTGCCCTCGCACAGCGTGGTTCTCTCTGGGGACGTATGTGGCGGCGTGCAGGGAGGTCTTCATCCCCAAGCTGTTGCCCAGGCTGCACCCTGTCACCCCAGGGCCACAGCCCTGGGCAGTCGCTGCCTGCTCGGGAGCCTCAGGGGCCATGAGAGCGCCAATCACAGCAGTGACAACCTCCAGAGTGTGTGTGTACACACAAGAGGAACGGCCACTGGCCCCGCCAGAAACAGAGCTCTGTCCGCTGGTTTCGGGAGGCGGATCTGCACTCCCCGCTCTGCCGAATCACTAATGCCAGCCTCCCTGATCCTACATTTGACATCGACAATGTCTGATCCAAGGCGCACTGCTGGCTCCAAGGGGCCTGCCCCAGGTTTCTGCTGACCTGCGTGGGGTCCCAGTCTGGGAGGAGCCAGCAGCCTCCAAAGTATCCCTGGCACATCTCAGCTGGCACCTTTGTTAGCACCTCCCACTGACTACCTGGCAGTCAGCCTTGCAAGCTGGCGGGCAATGCCACAGTTCCAGCTCCAGGGGTCGGGCCCCATCGCCCGGAGCTAATCGGCATGGTTCCAGGGTGGGCCTTCAGGACCAGCTTCTGACAATTAGGGGGGCTGGCTAGTCCAAGGCTGAAGCCCCCCTCAGGGGGTGGCAGAGCCAAGAACTCACAGGGACGAGAGAGAGCCAGTGCCTGCCCCTCCTGGGCTTCTCCCTTGACCCCGCCACGTCTCCCCTTTTCTGCTGAAGCCAGTGGAGGAGGGCTATCTATTTCTTGCAACTGGAAGCATCTTGGCTGCTGCAGTCCCCTAAGTGAAACTCTTTGGATGCAGAAAAACAGGGAGAAAGCAAGGGGAGACAGGACAGGGAAGGAAGAAGCGGGGAAAGGACGACATCTCACGGCGCCTTCCTTTGGTGGGAAACTGTGAGGTGAAAGGAAGGGACGGACGTCAGGTGACGACACCGCCACCTTGCTGAGGGCCACTGGCGTCAAATAAGCCACGTGCTCTTACGCAGTCCCCTACCCAGTCCGTTCCCACCCTGTGTGGCAGACGCCTCTCACCCCCGTTTCCCAGGCAGGGAAACTGAGCCCGGAGAAGTAATTAGGGCAGAGGCGGGAAGAGCGAGCAGCCAGGCCCCGGCCACAGGCCGCTCTGCAACCCCGGCTCCCCTGCTCGTCTAAGGCCCCCAGCTCACTCGCTCGGTCACTCGGCACACGCTCACAGGGCACGTCTGCAGCGCGCCAGACCCTGAGGTGGCTGCCAATGAAAAGACAAGGACGCCAGATCCTGGGCCTCGGGGGCCCCGTCTAATTCAGTCTAAACTCAACAGGCTGGAGAGGCCCAGCAGGCACTGTGAGCGGGGACGCGGAGCAGCACAGTAACAAGAGCGGCAGCTAACAGTAACCAAGGGCCCCCGGCCGGACTCTAATCTCATTTAGGCCCTGCGTCGCCCTGGGAAGTAGGCTGTAATATTATCTCCATTGCACAGATGGGGCCATCGAGCCACCGAGCCACCGAGAGATTAAGCAATTTGCCCAAAACCACCCTGCTCAGAAAGGCGCAGCCAGGAACTGAATGGAGATGAAATGAATGCAACACCCCCGCCTCCGGCCACTTAACGCCACTGCTGGCACCGCCAAGTGCGGGGTCCCCCAGGGAGAGGTGGGAACAGTGGGACCCTGCAGAGCCTGGGCTCGGCCCACGATGGCCACGATTCAGCGACTCCGGCCAACTGTGGGGACGCAGACCTTGCATTGCCAAATCTTCCCGTTTTTCATAAGCCAGAAATCTAGATTTTTATGTGAAACGTCCTAATTTTTAAAGGTCGGAAACTAATACAAATTGAGACCGTGAGGGCCCAACTCCGCATGTCTGGGGGTTGGACCTGGCCCGTCGTCTGACAGTCTGTAACCTCCTGGGTCCGGCAGGGGAGTGACCCCGAGGGATAATGCACCCCGTCTCCATTCTTGGGGCCCGGAACCCCACAGGCGCCTGCTCCACGAGAGGAGCCTTTGGGCTGAACAACTTAACGGGGACCCCAGTGAGAGGCGTCCCTGCTGCGTCTGGCCTTCTCGCACACCCAGCCCCCCGAGGTGCTGGCTCAGGGGGCTCTAGCTGTCCTCAAAGCTCCAGGACAGAGAGCTGGCAGCCCTGAGCTGTACACACGCAGTGGGAAACTCCGCAGGGCCCTCGTTCCCTCTCTAATCGCTAACGAGCTTCTGGCTCCTGAGCCAGGCGCTGGGCTCCTATGTCATCATTTCTTTGGCACATCAAAGACAACAACCAAAATAATAAGTGCTCGGGCCAGCTGCGTTCCTCCATGCCCGGCGTCCAGAACAAAGTGGAGAATGGCATTTTGTGATGCAGCCCAGGGGGTAAGGAGGGCGTCCTCTCCCTGACCGGGAGACACTCCGTCTGCGCCTTCGGAAGCAGCCCAAAGCGCCCGCACAGAGAAGCTGTCCCCTTCACCAACAAGAGAGGCAGGATCCGGGGAGAAACCATGGCTCCCTGCTTGCCCACACGAAAACAGGCTTCCGTCCAGGAGGCCTTGGGAATCTGCTGAATGTCTGAACCAACAGCGTCAAGGGCGCTGTGGGTGAATAGGGACCCCTAAGGTCACGCCTCCCAAACGAGACTGGCTGTTGGGGTGGGAGCAGAGGTGAGACCCCGCCGTAAGTGCATCTGGCTCCTGAACCCGGGACGAAGAGAGGCCCCTACCCCAGGCCTGCCACAGGGTTCTGCAGTGCACTTTTCTCCCCGCCCCCGCCCCCAGGGCTCCCACACTGGCCTGAGCACCCTGCCAGCCGGGCAGGGAGCCCACGCCCCAGGAGACCTATTAAGTCGTGCAATGGACTCAGGAGCCATTGCTCCACTGGGAGCCTTCTCCACCCCTGCTGCGGGCACGAACCCCCGCCCCCCGCCCGCCATCCCCCGCCCCCCGCCCCAGCCCCTCCAAGCAGCCCGGGCCTTAAATAGCCAGGGCAGAGG